>JACDOX010000057.1:3650602-3731696 GCA_014549065.1 Cardinalis cardinalis | reverse complement strand
ATATCAAACATGAACATATGGGCACAGAGTGACACAGCAATAGAAGGATCAAGCTGGATAAACAACCTCTGCACAGACTAACCCTATCCAAAAGTGTGGTGTATGGTTTGTGGTTTTTTATTTTTAAATCCTAGAACTTGCTGCTTACTGCAATAACTTGCTTTGTGGAGGGCTGTCTTCTGCCTCCCCTCCTCTTTCCCAGGAGAAGGTGTGGGGACAAGCTTCCTCTCTTCAGTCATAACAGAGCTTCAGTGGTAGGTACCATGGGACAAGAAGGACAGGAAAAGCTTCTCAAATTGTAGATAGAGGTGTTGGCTTCTTTGCAGTGTCTTCTCTGACTTCATATGCCTTCTGAGAAAGAGGATGCCTGTTACARTAGCATGAATGGTGTTCTAGTTGCTTAGCCAAAAGGTCCAAAGGGGAGGACTAGCTTTTTGTAGGAACTGAGGCTTGAAGGGGGTTTTTGTACCTGAGCAGCATGAGCATCTCCTCTCTCTGGTGGGCATTGTAGGACAACAGAACTTGTTAGTTGTCTGTAAGGACAAYGTCATACTTGCCTTTTTAATTCTTTAATCCTCCTGGGATATTCTTTCAGCATGTCATTTCTCAAAATTTAGGATCATCTAGTTTCCAGCCTGAAAGTTTCTTTTAACTGTTTGCTTGCTAACTGTGTCAATACTATCCTCTYTTTATTTTCTTCTGTTGATGTTTTAGTCTTAGCACTTACTGAAAGAAGCACTTTCTTCATATTTACAACCTTGTTGCCAGGCTAAATAGTACAGGTTTTATTAGTTAACTTCTTCAAGATCACCCTTCTGGTTTTCAGCTGGAATTCATGTCTCTTGACRAAGGGCCACTGTGATGGGGTAGAGTGTTTCAGATAAGCACTGTTTTTCCAAAAGCACTGAGAATTCTCAGTTACTTGGTAATGGTGCATACACCTCAGCATTGGTTCCTCTTCCACACCTCCTCTCCCATTCCCCTCCTGCCTCGCTCTGGGAGGAACTGGARCATGCTGACAGGGTTTGGCTTACAGAAAATGCTTTTTGGGTTCAGTACTGGAGTACAGCATTTCCATATTGAGTGGTAATATTGTACTTCATAGCATTGTAAGTGTCTCTTTAAAATCATRTACTGTTCCATATTTGGATATATCCTTACTATTTTGGGAGAGGGACAGAGGAGAGAAAAGGGGACTTGGAAGTTTTGATAATTTTGGAAAAGGGAGTTTTAAGGGAAGAGCTCTTTATTTAGATAACCATATCACCTGTGTAGTTGTTTGTAAATAAGCAAGGCTATAAATATAACAAAGCTTTTGTCTTGGTTCATAGTTTTCTTCTGTGGGTAATAAGTCTTCCATCATTACAAACACTTTCTGTTAAATTTGTGCAATAATGCAACTGTTTGGATGCTACTTAAAAGCAATTTAAATAGTCTTGGGTTTAACAAAACARAAATAAAATATGAATGACCTCTCTTCTGTGAGGCTGGAAGCAGTAACAAGTGTCCAGAGTTCTGCTGTCAAAAACCAAAATCTTTTGCTTCTGGAGTCTGTTGATGTCCTGTCATTACTGAAGTATGATTTTAAGATTTAATAGCATTACAGGTTGAACRGTATTGCCTGCCTTCAAGTGTTAAAAATGTTTAAGCTACCACAGCTTACAGAAACACTATTTTCCAGTTGTTTTTCAAAACCATGGGCCTTTGAATGTGCATTCAGAGTAACTGTGAATATTTTAAGTCCAGCTATATCTGATTGGTAGGATATTCTTACTTCAGTGTGTTTGCTGTAACACAGCTTTGAAGCCTGCCAGGTGGAAGCTGTGGTCCTCATCAGAGAGTACATTTTGCTAAACTTTGAAACTTTGGTTCAGTGAGAATGTCTATCTACATAAATTCATGGAGTAAACAAATATAATGTCATGGCATTACTGACATAGGGAAGGAAGGTAGGCTGTCCTGTGTAAAGTACTTGAAAAAATAGACTTTGTCTCTCAGGAAAGGAGAAGGCCTGTTCTGGTAATACAGGCAGCACTAAGAGTATCTCTTTAAATAGTAATTTGTTTTTTAAAGCAGAGACAATTCTTCCTTACTGTATTTTTTGTACCGCTTTAGGCTGGAGGACTTTAAATACCTGATTTTTGTGTAAAATACCTAGTTGCCAGCTAAAGGCTAACTTATGGAGGAGAAAAAGTGAAGTGCAAAAGTATGTACAAGTGTTCAGTTTTCTTAGCTCTGATTTTAGCTGTGTTGTCATAAATGTTACAGCTATACCAGGAGAGATAGTTTTCAGGCATTCTAAAGATATTAGCCTGCCATATACCAGGCATTCTAAAGATGTTAACCTGCCATGCCTGAGCCTTGAATAACTGAGTCAAGGAATTCAGAAACTCAGTTTTGTGCCCGTGGATTCAGGAATGCTGCTCAGAGATCACTGAGTGTGACRAGTAGAGGAGATGCAAGCTACTGTATTTCCTCAAATTTTCACCTAACCCCGTAAGACATTGCTGAGTTGGGGCTTGTGAACACCTGTTCTTGCTTTATGTAGATGATCTACCTGGTTAAAAAGCCTACTTGATAAGGAGTTGGGCTTTCTGTTGACAGCACCAAATGCAGGATGTGACTAGTGCAAGCCCAGACCTGTGGCAGCTAGAAGCAGCAGCTCAACCTATGGAAGAATATAGCGATTTAAATGTCTAAGTTTAGCTTAGATGCATCCAAAAGCAAGGTGGTTTGTTACTACTTAATAGTATTCCAGGTAATGACAACAAACTAGAAATGCATTTATTCTTGGGGTGTGTTTGCTCTATTGCAGGAAAGGTTGGTGGCCCAGCTTTGAAGTGGGAGTAACTTGAAAATACAAATTTGTGACTGGCTGTCATTTTAACTGTTTTGTTCTTTGTACTTCAATAGACTGGAGTAGTGTTTGTGGTGGGAGAGTGGAGGAGAAGCTGATTTAATTTCAAGTTGCTTCATCAGATTTGAAAAGTTTAACTTGTGACAACTGGTGATAGATCAAAATGTCAGTTTTTAAGTTGTCTGTGTCAGCTTGTACAGATGCAATCTGTATTTTTGACCAACTCCCTAAGTTTCATGYGCTGAATTTTAACATGAAAATGGTCTGCACTGGCCTAATAGTGAAGCTTATGATTGTACTCTATCCCCATACCCTCTGAGGTGTGTGGAACTTTGGATAAATACATGTAATAGTTGGAAATTACCTTCTGTATAGTACACAAGGCTTCCATGTAGGTTTGGATTAGAGCAACTAACTTGACTTCCTATTTTATCTGGGTGACCATACTCATTAGGATGTCTCCCAAGAAATGTARTTGGGATTTTTAGCTTCCATCAGTACTTGGTATTCTTTAGGAGATATAATGGAGCTCAGCTGAGCAACTGCATAGTGCAGACTCACAGCTCTAATGCCCTCAAGTCTGGCCTGTTTGTTTTCTCTCCTTAGTCTGTGCTGTAACTTCAGTAGTGAGTTAAATATTGTATGAAGAGTATAAGGAAGTGTTATCACCACTAAGCTTAGAATTAATGGAGTTACAAAAAACCCCAAAAAACAAGTAGGTGTTTGGCTCAGAATGTCTGTCGTACAGAATATTTATGCTGTCATTTTAATTAAAAAAGTGTCCATTATTAAACACAGACTATGATGCCACATCTGAAATATTTTCCTTGAAAATGAAAAAGTACTTCTGAAACTTTCAGGCTCTTATCATGCAGCTGTTTAATATAATAAGCACTACCATGTTAGTAATATGCTAGTGGCATATTCTGCCCCTGATACAAGAAAAAATTACTCTAGAATTCTGTTGGGAAAATTCAATGTTAGATGCTTTATATCCTCCACCTTTTACCAAAATAGACATTTAGTAGGAAATAGTTTCAATTAGTTTTTCATAGATAACTGCATGTTTGGAGAGCTGCGTTTCCATCAGCTTTCAATTATGTGGAAGAAGTTTGTGTTGGACAGATCAGGCTGTTTCCAAATAGCAGTACATGATGTCTGTGTCCCAAAACTGGTCTGTCAGGGGAGCCTTTAAATACAAAGTAAACATACAGATAAATTTTGAAAAGCATAGACTAAAGACCCACAGTCAGTGCAATAATTAGGCATCTTTGGTAGCTAATAGGGGTTGAGATGCTCTCCTTAGCACCTTATCCCAGTAGTTCATGGGAGACAAGATGTATTTCCAAGACTTTACATTGGGAAATGGAGATGTTAAAGATACTAGGATTACTAGAATGCTTTTTTGCTCATTAATCATATGGGGGATGGGAATGTGCACGCTCCCAAGTGTCTTTGGTTTGCAAACCAGATTGAAGAGTAAGAGAGGCTGCAGCCTTTAGGAAATCTGTACATTTTACCTGTCATATGTAGGATACTGTGCAGAGGGGAGGGAAAAAACTATGCATACTCTTCTGCTATGCAGASGGGAAGGAAGAAACTGGCTCACTTCCAGATATTTTCTTTCTTTACAAGCCTATCTACTTCATATCCTTTCTTTTATCTTTCCCTGAAGCCAATCCATTCCCTGTATGTTTTTTACTAAAGTGTTGTGAAGAGTTATTTTATCTTGCACCATGATGAAGCTGCCCTCTTCAGTTAAATACCCTTTTGTTTGTCTTCCTTACTAGTGCATTTTATTAAATGGCTTATAAGAGGATGAGAGTAAAGAGGATGATGTAGAGTAGTTTTGGAGTGTCTTATGGGTATTCTTTAAAGAAAAAAACCCAAACCACGAAAACAAACCAGAAACACAAAAGATCTTGCAGGGGAGTTGAGTGAACTTTGCTTCCAATTCTGTGTCATATTACCAGTATGGGGTTATTTTCATGCTTTCAAAAATATATTTTAGGAGTGGAGCAAGGTGGATGCATTGCTTTGCTTATGTCATTGATGTATACACAAAGCACTTAGGAGAAACATGGTCTTCTTTTCCTGTCTTCGTCACCTGATTCTTTTTCAGTCCCAGACAAGCCAAAAGTAATGTGTTGTTTTGCAGGGCAGTAGGTTGTAGGTTTGCTCATAAAGCATAGTTAATCATTAGTGTTGGATGAAAGGTCACCAGCATAGAAGACAACTCTTTGAGTATTCTGATTAGGTCACAGAGCARATTGCAAGAGCAAAGGCTTATCAAACCAGCTATTGTAATATCATCTTAGATAATTTTGATCAAGCTGTAGAAAACTTACAGCTCTGCTTGTTGTTTTATGAGTGTCTCAGGGTGGTGAAGAGACTGTATTCTTCTGTGTTCTGTATTCATCAGAATGTAACAAAAAGCCTTGAACAGACTTAGGCAGTACCTGTTGGAACATTTTGTTGTCAGAGAGTAAGAGCCTTTCTTCCAGCCCTGAARTGATTGACTATTGATGGGAAATTCAGACTTTGACAAACCTGGCCATGCTAGGACCCTAGGAAAAACACCTCATTAGTGTTAACTTCTTAGTCTTGTGAGCTGTAACATATGGGCATAGTTACAGTTGTTCTTGTTCAAGGCAAGTGTGTGGGTAGCCTGGGAAAGATGAAGTAAAAGTCATTGGTGAGATAAAGCAGAAAAATGTCCTGTTGGTACTTGCACATAAGGGAAGGAGGAGAAGAATTTGTAGCAGACTTTTTTTTGTGTATTTGGTGATGCTGAGTTCTTCTCTAGCTTAAAACTAAGACTAAATCTAGCATCCTGCTAAAAAGCACTTGAGAGCTCTGATATTTAGTTTTGCTCAAGGTCAGAATCATGTRCAGTGCTGTGTTACCACAGCATTCTCTTGTTTTATTTGTGGAGCCTTGAGAAGGTGTAAATGTGCAGAGTGGAGTAGACACTTGTCAAAAAAGCGTGCCGTAAATTTTTTAATTTCCTTTATRAAGCTCTGGCTTCTGACATCTTTTTCCATGACAGTAAAAGAGTGAACCTTCCTTRAATACAATTGTRGGACATATATTGTATATTGTTACCTGTATTTAACATGAAAGAATAGCTCTGAACACTGTAAAGTCATGATCTTACAATTCATAGGATCAGTTTAACRCTAAGGATTAAGCTGTCTTTAACAGGTGTTTCTTGTTTTGTGACTTTGTTTTGCTCAGYTTTACACAGAACTACTTCTGTTTATACAGATATTTGGTAGGCAGTATGGTTCATGATTTCATACAAGGTAAATGTCTTTAATTGTGCCTGTGTCAGTCATTTGGTATGTGTATTGGAGCTTGCTCCTAATTACATCTCTCTAAGATAAAATGTAAATGTAGAAATTTTCTATGGTTGACAGAATATGTCTCTGGCACACAATTCCAAGAAGCTGCTGGTTTGAGCGCTGCCCAGTTTAGAAAATGTAAATGTGTTTTAATCCCTTTGTTTGTTGTTACAGTGCTCTTGCRATAGAAAAAGATCCATATGCAGATGTAGTGCTGAGGAAGCCGGAAACTTAACCTGTTTTAATTGGATTTCTTCCTCAATGACTGCAATTAAACCATTTCCCAGATTGTGTCATGTGGCGTAGGGCTCTTGCTGTGCATTAGGCCTATTACCTTTTCTGTGTAGCATTTGGATGAAGGCTCTGTTCAGGAGAACAACATAACCTGCTTGAGCCACTGTGAGAAAGGAAGCCTCAACAGGCATTAGTCTGAATCAGTGCTAGACATCAGTCTTTAGAAGAACAACTTGAAAACTCCTGAAATCCTCCTGATTTCTTCCAAACTTGTCTGAGTTATATTTTGAAGATGCAAAAATCTGAGGACCCATTGTAGGTGAGTAGAAGACAGAGGAGTACCTTCTACCTGGCCCTGGAAGCATAAATTATTTTTTGAAATTTTTGTTTTTAGCTTTGTAGTTTTCCTCTTTAAGGCAYGCTGCTATTACTGAACAGTTTTGTAGGCTGGTTTAGAGCTGAAGCAGAGTGTTATGAAAATGAAGATCCAGTTTTCTGCTTCTTCACCTTGTTTTTATAATACGCTTTAACCTGTGGTCCTGAGCTCATCTGTGGCACTTTTCTAATCCACATCTACAAGTCAGCTGGCTTATGTGTTTCTTTTTCCAGCAGTAATTTCTGTGACATCTAGTCTCTGAATTTCTTCAGTCTAGTGGCTGATTAAAGTTCTTGACTTTTTGTTGTTGTTGTTTTTGTTTGTTTTCATCTGTACCCCTCTAGTTGTTTAGGAGATTGCAGAGATCATCTTATGTTAGACTTTGGGTGACCAAACCATGTTTTACTAGTCACTGAGCTCACTAGGTCTCTCAGTAGTTTAAGACAGCTTGGTAGAAGTTGATGAGGAATTTGGCAGGTCTCAGAAAACCTTCCWTGCTGCAACTTTGGGCATGTATTGTCTAACAGGCTCTGCAGGTAGGACATGGCTGTGCACCATATCAGTATTTGTCTTGTGCTCTTGCACTTGGTTTTGGTTAAGGGCTCTGTGTGCCAGATGCAGGTGAATGGCAAACTGCAAATAAGGGACCATCTGGTCTATGGCATTAGAGTAGGGAATAGGCTTGGTGTGTGAGCAGTAGGTTCTGCATTCAGGCTCAGTGTTGTGAGTAARTGCAGCTATGCAGCTCAAAGGCAGCTGGGCATTAAGCATTGTGGTGATGGTTTTGAGTRCTTCTTGGGTCACTTGCAAGAAAGTACTGAAATAAGCTATTAAATTGAAATTTGTATAAAACATACAGCTAATTTTTTCTTTTTTTTAATCTGGTAATAAATACCCCGTTTCCCAACTTTGCCACACTTCTTTTACTTGGTCTTAGCTTGACCACCTGCTTTGAGCTTGCCTTCTTTTCTGGCAGTGTCACTGATCTGTACTTCATGAAGGATTCTGTGCTTTGATTCATGTTGTCTCACAGAAGATAAAGCTCCTCATTCAATCGAATACCTGTTTTCTGAGTGGAGTCTTCGTTCTTGCCAGACAGTGTGGTGTTGTGTTTGTTTTGGTTTGTTTAATGTTTTTTGTTATGCTGTTAGTGAAAGCTTAAACCACTATTCTGATAGTGACAGYTAAACAAGGGTTTCTAGAGTCTGAAAATGAAGATCAGGTAAGATTTTACTTCTATTCTTTATGGTGTTTTTTAGTTAAAAGTCAGGAAGAAATGAAGGATTCACATCCGTTCGCTYTACATACAAACAGCATGGTTTTGGTCAGAATTTGGCTGTTGGAAAATGTATTCTTTTCTGTTGGAGAGAGCTGCTTTTGTTTGATTTTAAAAAGGGAAAGAACTATTATTTTCATTGTTATTACAAGTTGAAGCTATACTTCTGTGAACACTTGGTAGCAGAATTGCATCCTGAGGCTCTCATAGTGTAGACTTTTTCAGTATGTAACATTGCTTTTAAAGGTCCTGTAGAGGTGAAATCAAGTTCTTGMTGTAGGACTAATTTGGCAGAAAAATTTTGCTCTGTGACACAATTGTACAGAAGATGAAACTTTGAATATATTTCTTATTTTTCTTTTATTTCTCATTGCTGTGCTAAAAGGGAAAAAGATCTGTCAATAAAGATAGGAATCGTGATTCAGTATTTTGCAGCAARCATTTGCTATGTTTGTGTGTGCCTGTTCTCTGTGTGGTCCAGCAAATCTTTTGTGTTACTGCCATGGCTTAAATACCTCTGGGCTGCTTCTGAAGCTGAGCTGTCTCTGGCTAGCTTGCAGCTATCCAGATCAGGCTATTTCTTTATATAGATTGACTCAGGAGTTTCTGGGTTCTTATGCTTTTGATAATCTTAATATCTCAGTAGCAAAAAAATTAACTGCTGCAGAGTTGATGGAGTTATGTAACAGAACTTCATGTTTAGCTGGTTAAAAAGCCAAAGTAGTAGAAAAAAATGAATTTAGACTGAGAAAGTACAGGTCTTGTAAACATAAAAATATTTTCTTGAAGCTTTGAGTCCTGGCTCTTTGCCACAGTGAGAGGATTCTCTTCCTTTGTTAATAAATTCAAGTCAAACTGTATAGTAGAGGAAAACTTACACTGAACTGGTTTGTGCATGTTATAAAGGGTGACATGGAAAAGTATCAAATTTGGTTTATTTGGAGRAGAAAAACTTTAATATTTTAATTTTTTTTAGAAGGGCAAATTCTTTGAATGAAGTAGTGAGTAAATGTTCCAGGAGATTTTTATAGTTAACTCTATTACTTGTGCACAAGAGGAATAGCAGCTGTTGGCAACACTGTCAATACATAATGTAAAACTACAGAGAAGCAGGAGAAAAAATATTAAATGCTTTCTATTTTCCCTAGTTTCTCCTTTGGGTGAGGATCAGATGATGCATGTGTTGTTTTGGGAATCAAAGTGCTGTCCAAAGAGTGACACGAATTGTAGTATTTCAGTCCTTGATGAACATAAGAGATAGAAAGCAGTGATGTGGCAGAACTGAAGGGTGATGCCTTCAAGAGACCATTATATTTGTTCCATTCCTTGGTTTTATTCCTTGGACTGCATTTTCTGTTTTTCCAGAAATAAAAAAGCACTATAGGAGTAAGGACTTTTACTGTGTTAATGTTAGGTAGCCCTTTCAACCACCTTGTAAGACTTCAGTTAAGATTTAGACTTGGATTTAATTTCTCAGTGCACAAATACAGTGGGTTTTTTTCTTCACTAATGAAATGAAGCTCAGGATTGCTGTATACCATGAACTGGGAGCACCAGTTGTACAACCAGACCTGATATACCTGAGCTTGCACTTGTATCCTGTACAAGCTTTAGGGTTTTTGTTCCTTTAAGCTATTCAGATGAGTGGGAAGGTTCTGCTGTCTAACTTCTGCAGGTGCTTAATCTTTAAGTTTTTTTAGCCAACTTGTGGCCCTCCCATCYGTCCATAGGTTTCTCTTGGTTCTTCAGCTGACAAGCTAGTTGTATTGTTGACTGCCAGTGGTATCTGTACTTCTCAGWAATTTTGAGTAGTGCCCCATTTGCTGATTCTCTTTGACTTTTCCACAGCCCAGAAGGACTTACTGATGTTCAGGCTGTGGCGTAAAGGCCAGTCCGTTGTTGTGATGGTTGTCAGTTCTCTGTAATCTTAATGGAACAAGGTTTTACATTTCTTACAGTTYCCTGAAGTCTTTAGTTTTCTTTTCCCATATCAGGTTCAATGAAAGGTCTCTGCACTCTCAGACTTCAAATTCAATTGACCTGCTTGAAGCAGGGGAGACTATTCAGCTTCTGCAACTCAATCATTGTCACAGAACTGTTCTTATCAACACTGAAATATGTGATACTTGTCTTTAGATCTTTTCTTAGCCAAAACTTCTCATATCTTCCAGTCCTTGCAAAAGGACAGTAGCCAGAAGTCAGTAGGTAAATGTGCTGCTTTTCTTGCTTGGGGTCATGGCATGGATGACCTTTTGGGTTATATAATCCTGACAGCCTGGGCATTCTTCTAGCGAGTAGTGCTGTGCATCTTTTCAGAGGTGTTTTCAGTGTCCTTACCACCTGTGGGGACTTGTAAATCTTCTGGTTGCAGATCATGAGTATTTGAACTGCCAGTTAGCAGTAAGAGATTACAAATGTAAACTTCTTGCTTTTCTTCCTTCCTCTTTCATACAGAGACTGTGTCATTACACATATATGCATAAATGCAGTCTGGAAACCTATGCAGTGGTTACATCCTTTCAGCTCTTAGCCACTCATTTTGCTGTTCTGTCAGGGTGGCCTTCAGCACTGCCACTCTCTTGCCTGGAAGGGTAGGCAAGGGCTGACCTCTGGAAAGTCTGGGAAAGGGAAAGCTGACTTCCTAATGTAGCAAGGCCTGAAGTTTGCCTTAATTTTCTGATGGCTGTTGGTTGTAAAGTCAGTGGAACAGGGAATAACTCCTGTTCCTTGACTGATTTATTTTACATTTTTTCTTTATATTGAAATCACTCCAGTGATTCCAGAGAAACTGAATTAAAAAGAACTCTTCCACTGTAAATGAAGAATATTTTACTGAAGCTTTTCTTTTTTTTTTTTTGGCAACTTGGAAAATGATGAGTGCATAACGTGAATTTGGAAAGTATAGGAAGGGCAAATATTGTATCAAAACCAGCTGCAGAAGACTGAGTTTAAAGCAACTCCTTAGACTAAAAAGTCATCTTAATTGAAGTCAGCTATTGAAGTAGAAGTAGTAATTGAGCACTTGTAAGTGCTTGCTTGTAAGGCAAGTAAAGAGGTGTGTATGTCTGCAGGTAAATGAGGAGAGCCTTGTGAACAGTGAGCAGAAATGAGGTGCAGCTGAGATCAGTTGAAAATGGTGTAAATCTGAAACAATTCAGCTGTTACTAAGCTGTAGGCAGTAATTTCTTCAGTTTAGTCACAATTGAAGTCTGAACTCTTAAAAGTGTTGTATGCTTATGTATTTAGTGTGTTGTTTCTATCTTAAATGACAAGATTCATCACAGAAACAGCTGATCATGTAAATTAATGTTGTCTACCTTGAAGTAAAGGAATATAAATCTGAAGTCTCATGCTTAATATTTTCTGAAATGTACACTGAACTCTGGGTTCTGGCTGGCAAGATGTGCAACTTGCTGGAAGAAAATGTTCTGAACTTGCAAGGTGTATAAACATCCTCCTGTCTTTTCCTTCTTCCCCTCCTCCTTTTGCCTAATATTGACTTCAGGGTAGTAAGTCTGTACAATTTTTAGGAGCTGGATTGCTGCAGCRACATTAAATAAGGCACCAGCTTTTTTGAGCTAAACTGTGAGAGAGGAAGGCTGCTGACCAGTGCACTTAGCTCAACTCCAAGCAGGCAACAAGTACTATAATGGAGGATTATAGGCAGAGGTGCTAGGCATATCCTGAAATATTCAGGAGAGTGCAAGAGTCTGAAAAAAGCTCTTGCATTACCAAGATTTTTGTGAGGAACTTCAAACCCAAGAACAAAACAAAACTACCACCTAAAACAACAGAACAAATCCAAACCGAACAAACACCCTAAACAAGTTTTAGAGCTTATGCAAGTAGATTAAGAATGCCCTTGTGGAGAGTTCAGTTCATTTTTACAGGTATTGTTACTGATTTGCCATGTTACCCTGTAGTGGCCCTAGGGAATACTGGAGTTCTTTGGTTTAGTCATTGTCTTTTTCTCTCAGTAGCATTTGTCAGGGTAGCTACATTAGCTCCTGCTGTCCTGCAGGGAGTGATGTGGGTGCTAAATAAAGGCTTGATGTCTAGTTCTCTGTTTTCCCAGTTTGCTTCAAAAACATGGAAGCGTGTTAGTTGTTTCCTGTTGGCCTTTCCACAAGAAGAAAGGTTAAGGCTGCACTGCAAGGTAACAGGTGGTTTTTGTCTTTTGTTCCTGTACAACCTCTCTGAGCCATATGTTGGCCTTAGATTAGCTATAGTGTTTGCAGTGGGTATGTTAGGTCTACAGAAATTAATTCTAGTTGTTTTCCTGTGCAATAACAAAGATGAYTTTAAATAGGAATCAAATTGTATTTGCTGAAACTCGAAAATATTATGCAGCATAATAAAAATAAGCACTAGATAGCAGTGTTGTTACATAGCTTCAAAAGATATGTTGTGGGTTTATATGAAATGCAGGCCTTTGGTATTCATCCTCATTCTAGAGAGTCTGCTGATGATGAGAAGGTCTGCAGGCCCATGCTTTGGCATCATCATAACTAGGAATATGGAGTTATGAAACATTAATTAAAAAGGCTTCTGTGCAGATAACTTTGTGCTAGAAGGGGACCTGAGCTTAAAAATTCCAAAATAGTATTGTCTGTTGTGGAAGCATGAAGGTCTGATGGAAGGTTGTAGCTTTTTGTTATTGYGGGTGTGAGGAAGAATCAGTGTAGTTGAGGAGATTGTCTTAAAATCTGGCAGGACTGCACTGGTGCATTCAGCTGGTCTCTGCTGAGTTGCATGGGTTTTTTGAATGTTGTCTGACAATGGGAAAAAAGCCAAGTGCTTGGAGTGAGCTCTGAGATAGAGGGACAAGTCTCAATGAGAGCAGCTGAAATTTAGGAACCTCTGGGCTCTTTTGTTGTTATAGGATGTGGAAGCCACAGTTGTGAAAATGTCTCTTCATTGCTGGACTAACTGGGCAGATGGTATTGTGTGGCTTGCAGTGASACTGAAGTTAGCATTTTGATGTTAAAGGTCACAGCTGAGTCACAAAGCTGCATTGTATTTAAAAGCAAACTGGGAGTCATATGGTAACAAGTACACAATAAGAAATGCAGTTAAGTTGAGAGGTATCAATATAGAAGATAACCCTAGACATCATCTTGACTTGACAGATGCCTTACAGGATAAAGCAGTTGTCATTTCATTTTTCTATACAGCTGAAATACTGTGTATATGTCAGCACATTGTGCTACATAACTTCTAAGCACAGAATACTTAAAGTGTCTGGCTAAACCCAGTGTCATGGTTTAACCCCAGCCAGCAGCCAAGCACCAGGCAGCTGCTTGCTCACTCCCCTACCAGTGCGATGGGAAAGGGAGTTGGAAGGGTAAAAATGGGCAAACTTGTGGTTTGAGGTAAAGAGTCTAATTGGAAAAGCAAAAGCCATGCATACAAGCAAAGCAAGACAAAGAATTGACTGCTTCCCATGGCTGGTCAGGTGTTCAGCTTTCTCCAGAGAGACAAACATCATCACTTTAAATGTCCTCCCCTTCCTCCTCCTTCCCAGTTGATACACCAAGAATGAAGTCATGTGGTCTGTAATATCTCTTCGGTCAGTTTGGGTCACCTCTCCTCRCTGGGTCTCATCCCAACCTRCRTGCACCCATGCACCTCAAGCCTCCTAACCAGCATGACCAACAGTACAAAAAGCAGAAAAGGCCTGTCTAAAGGTTCTGTCTAAGCACTTTTCACCAACAATTAAAACATCTGTATTATCAACACTGTGCTCTATTGTCAGTGCTGTGTTCAACAGAAATCCAAAACGCAGCCCTGCACCAGCCACTTTAGCGTAAATTCAGGTTTGTCAGAGACAAAACCAGCACACCCAGGCAGATCAGTGTTAAACTAAAATTTTTCTAGGAAGGGCTAGGATCTCCTGTGTGATGTTTTCTTCAGCTGACTCTTGTGATGGTGTGTGGACAAGCCCATTTTGTGGCCCTGGATGGGGAAGTGCGTGGCTAACCTAGCAGAGGTCTAGGTGGGCGCTGCTTCTTGCAGAGTGAAACCTGCTGGAATGCACATTTTAATCCCTACACGGTGAGACAGGAGTTCCTGTGGCAACCATTTTGTGGTATGACTGAAAGTTTGACATGAGTACAGTTTCAGTGCCAGCTGACTTCGTTCAGAAGGGACACTACTCCCTCCTTTTAGAAAACACACAAAATGTGCCTCATTTCTGATAGTAGAGAGGTRGGTTTTTTTTATTTTGGTGTTTGAACGCAAGGAAATAAAAAGAGAATGCACAGAAACATTTGACAGTGCCTGTGACTGACTCCAACTGGACCCCCTAGGTGCTGAGCCCTTGCTCAGCTTTCAGCCTGATTAATGCTAGGCTTTGTTTCTTGCGTTGTTGGTCTGAAGAGAATGCTACAACTTACAAACTTGACTGGTCTGGCTACACCAGCAAGCTGGCATGATTTCCAGCAGTTGCAAGCTTTTTCTGTTTTGTTGTAAATCTTTTTGTGCTCTTAAGTATAAGAAGTTTTTGATTGATGGTGTTACATGTTACTGAAAAGCTTTAAACCTTTCTGGTAGTGGGAATATTGGCTTTGGTTAAGGTGTTGGAATAAGAGGAAATGATTGTGAAGAGGGAAAGGTCACTTTTTGAGTAGTAGTGTTTATGGCTTTCTCAACTTAGTCATCAGGACCTCTGCCTAGGGGGTTCATCAAACAACTGAATTCTGTGGGATTGTGTATCTTGTGCTTTACTTATATTCTTTCAAATTCCTAGGCATGAGGTAAAAATAAACCCCAACCAAAACAAATGAAGGTAAAAGTGATTATTTAATTCTACTTTCTGTGTTTGCATTTTGCTGCTATGTTGGACTTAGTAGAAAGAACATGAAAAACTTGCAAAAGATGCTTTTGGCTTCTGTGATGTGGGGATTAGGATGGGGAGCAATTCTTCTGCCTAACTTGTATTCTTATTYAAGTCCTAGAAATATTTAAAGTATTTCTGGCATGCTGACTGYGACCTTTCAATATTAGGTTGTATTATTACAGCGTAATAAGACTGAATCTGAGCTAGCAGAATACTGATCAATAATTTCCTGTGCTGCACAGGTGTATGGATGATATGTGTCTTCCTTGTATCATCATATATGAGGTAATGGTTTGGATAATGTGTGTTTATATGCCTGGTTTCTTATGGCCTACAGTAAAACTGCATCATTTAGGATTCTTTCTTTGTCTCCCCTTCCCTCCTGTCACCTTTGTTCACTTATATGAGCCCTTTTCAGAAGAATAGACAATTATGTTCAGCTATTCAGTGTTTTTACTGACAATGCCAGATCTTGAAAATTATTTCATTAGAGACATTTGAATTTGAATCTGAAGCCTGTGCAGTGTTTTAAACTTTTTCATGACAGACTCCTTGCTTACTGTGCTCTGGATACCAAATCAGTATATAGACTAGTACTGAGTTCTTAAACTTGGGTTACTTTCCTTCTTACAGCTTCTTTTTTTCACCTGTGAATACCTTTTCTTTTACCAGATTCCACAAAATTAGAAACAGTAAAACTGGATTTGCTGGTTGTGGTCCTGTTGCTATGCTSTACATGGAAATACCAATTTAGCACAGGATAAAAAAGCCACCTCTCTTCACTGAGGAATTAACTGAGGCTTGTTCTTGAAAGATGTCTGTTTCAGAGGACTAGGGCTGGGGGTTATGGTAGTCTTTAATAAATAACTACCAAAATAATATCTGTAGATCTATAACAGTCACAAAGCAATACCAACAGCAGTAGTACAAAACCATCATAGATAATTAAAAAAAAAATTGTATGCACTCATGAATCCTTCTGTCTCAAATATTTTTTCCCTTTAATTTAGCTTTCATGAGCAGAACTTCCTGATTATAAAGCTAGATCCTTTTTCCTGAATGACTATGTATCTTGCTTTATGCAAATGAAAGTTGCATAAATCACACTAGAGAAAGAAGCTGTTTGGAAAGCACTGTAGTTATTGTGAATACTGCTTCTTATTCCTTAAATGGGCTTTGTAATCTCCTACAGTGAAAGTTAAAATACTTGAATACTGTTGCTGTCTGTCAAGCACTGAGTTCTTCCTTAATKTTGGTAAACACAGATTCTCCTAAATTGTGTTTGCCCTGTCTCCTTATAACTAGAGAAGCCTGCTAGAAAGGAAGCGTGTCATCACAAAATCATAGAGGAGTTTGTAGTTTGGGTTGGAAGGGGTCTTTAAAGGCCATTTTGTTCAGTACGCTATATATACCAAAACCTGGTTGCTCTGTATTAAGGTTCTAAATGTCTTGAGAAGAACCTTGTCCATGTGTCTTAAAACTAAGAATTGTTTGAAAGKTTTTGTCTTCATTTTTTGCTTAAACAATAGCATTTTACGTTTGTCTCAGGAGGTGTGGCAGTGAGTCTTCATGCCCTGTACCTTATGGCTCTTCTCTCTTGTCTTTCAGTGAATGATAGTGTCTAGAAAGGGTATGTCCCTTCAGGAGAGAGGTGCCAATGTCCAACCGGCCTAGTAACAATCCAGGGGGGTCACTGCGACGTTCACAGAGGAACACTGCCGGGGCCCAGCCACAAGACGACGCAGTAGGAGGAAGGTATGGCTGCTATCTGAGCGTTCAAACGTGTAACAGTGACATGCATGTGATTTACAGAATGTTTTCCACCCTGCAATCCAAGCACTGAAACTTCCATAAAATCTTTTTGCCCCTGAAATGCTATCTGTACTGTTACTGCATGGGATAAGCCCATGGATAACTCACCACCATACTTGTTCAGCTACAATAGCAGTAGTAGAGCTAGCTATGGGGGGAAAAAGCTGTTTTCCATGAATCACRTATGGTAACAAATTCTTTCCRTGTCTTTCTTGCTGATATTTAAAGTATGGGAGCGGGATGACWGGGAGAGTCTGTTACTGGSAATCTGGGAAAATGTTCCTCTTTGACRAGACTGAATAACTGGTACTCTSTTMCTTTTGCACTGCATAGAAATCCTGYGCAGATGTTGAATAATTCTAGGAAAAAAAGGTTTACCATCATTTAACATGCCTGATACAGTGAGCAGGGAGACCAGATTGTATTTGCTCTGTAAGTGGTCGCCTCTGCAGTGCAGAACAAGGAAGATCYTTAAAACTGTTCCATGGGTGACTGTACTGTTACTGCCATGAGTGAATCCTGTATGGATATAAGTGTGTCTTTAACTTTAAAACTCTTTAAAAGATCAATTTGAAGAAAGGTTATAGTGTGATGGTAGGCAAATCTGTCTATTCTACTCCTTCAGATGCATTACTGGTGCAGTTGTTGAATATGTGATATGTGTACCTTGGGCTTGATTTTTTTGGTTTTTTTTRGGATGAGTATTAAAATATTACAGGTCAGTGACAAAAAGGTTTTTACTATGAGGGAGCTAGGCTGTAAAGTTTAATGAAAGTGAGGTGTATTTCTTTSTAACTAATATCAAGTCTAACTGAGAACAGGTTGAACAACTGTTGAATGGGTGAAGAAGGCCAGCTTCTAAGGAACTTTGGGAAAATTCAATCTGAAAAATGCAGCTTCGCTTTCTCTAAACTAGTCTACTGTACAAGTGGAAAAGCAGATGATAAACACAAGGCTTCTCCCCTCAAATAATGCAGCATAAGGAAGGGGAAGTTGCTGCCTTGTGTAGCTGATTATTTTGTCAGCTAGAATTGGTTTTGGAGAATAGTTCTTTTAACAAGGCGTAGTGAGCCCTTTGTTCCCTTCTGCCCATTCTGTGTTGTCTCTGCATCTCARTGGATGTTTAAATTAGGTATTGCCCTACCAACTATTTCCTGTTACATGGAGCTTCACCTGGAGTGAATAAAGCTCTCCCTAGAATAAAGGATTGAAGGCAAGTTATTTGGAGATGAGATGGGTAGCATCAGATATCTACTGGTAGTTCAGTTTTTACAGTAGAATACCAGGGAGAAGCTCCACAGTGAGTCAGACAAACTGAAGCATTTTAAGGGTAGCACTGTTTTCTTTAAAGGAAGTCACTCATCCGTTGTTCTAGTGCATTGTGCATTTGCTGTCATACATTGATTGAAGATACATTTGTCTGAAATGACTGGACCTCTTCCACCCCTCACCAGATCTGTGCCAGACTTCCATGAATGAGAGTGTATTGCACTTTTAAAGTGTGTTAGACCTTTATCAGAATGAGACCTCCTTATTGAAGTAAGCAGGATGGAAGAAGCTTACAGTCCTCTTTGAATCTGGGTCTTTTTAGAAGAGGACCTCCCCTGCCTTTTCAKTTCTGAGCAAGCATTTTGAGCTGGCAAAGCCTATAAAAATGCCTGGTTAAAGCATGGTGGTGAATATAAAATTTAAAATTAATTTGTCTTCTTTTACTGTTACCAGCATCTCCTTTTGAATAAGGTGCTGGGCAGAAATGGCTATTGTATAAAGACCAGTGTAAGATAGGTCTGTCAGGTCCTTACCAAATTTGTGGATGACATGGAAAGAGTCAGGCTCTCYGGTAACAGTTTTTAGCTGGTGCCTGTCTTTGGACACAAAYATCACAGAACTCACCCTTCCATGTGTGTAGCATGCAGTGGTATAGTATGTTTCAGTTCTGCTGCTGAGCAGTATGCAGGAAGATCTAGAGTTCACAGCTTGATGTGTCTTGTTATGCCTCGCTGTACTCTAGTGATAAACACCGCTTTCGCTGCTATATTAAAAACCCCAACAAAACCCCAAACACAGCAAAAAACAATACACCTTTTCTTACATYATGGAGTTTTTTGGGGATGCCTGAGACAATTTATTTTCAGTCTTTCTTGCATTTGTCATCAGTAAAATGAAACTCTTCAGTTTGAGCTGTAAAATCACTCAAATAGAATAAACAAACTGTGGAAAGACTAGTTTCAGTAGTATGCTCACATTGAGCAAATACCTGAACTTGAGCTGTATCTATATTAGTATTTCAGTTGGAGCTGGGAACGTTCTTTTGAAGCCAAGCAGTCATCCTCACCTGTGTGTTTTGGCTGATGTGGAATGGTCTTGGAGCACTTGAACAGGAATCCTTTTGGATGAAAGTGAGCTTAAAGTTGTGTTCTATGAGAGCAGTTTGTGTATGCTGGTCACTTGTGGTTGTAATATGGTATGCTTTGAAGTAGAAATGATTGAAATGCAGAGATGGTGGACACTGATCCTTAATGGCAACTGTCTTGCTTTATAGATTTTCTTCTGTTGATCCATACTACTTGTTGATGTTGTTGTACAGACAGTGTGAGATTTTATTCAGCCACTTTATTAGATCCACATATTTCTTGCCCTCCCCTAATAAACAACAGGCCAATACACAAAGATTGAAAACTCCYAACTCCCCCCTTTCCCAATAAAAAAGACTGAATTAGACGGTAATGTGACTCTGTAGAGGATTGTTGCTTCATGCTTAAAATTAGCCACAAAGTTTTTAAGCAGACTTAAGGGCCACACCTTCTGCAGTGTTGGAGGTTACTTCACTTTGGTCATAGATATGCAATCATAACCCTTCCTGCAAGGACAGGTTTCAATACTGTCTGAACTTGTGTACTTGATTGCATTTCTGCTTTGTATAAATAGCTTTCTCAGTGCTGGAAATGCAACAGCTTTTTTTTTTCCAAAGCTTTTTTGTGGCTGAGGTGTGTGCATTTTCAAAATACAAATTAAGTGACGAAAGCTTGGAGAGTTTGTGCAGTTTGTCACTCATAATTTCAGACTTGGGTTTGAAAGCCAGTAATCCAAGGTAAGTGTGTGGTATGGCCAGATGGCCTTGTAATAGCATTAGAGTTGTCTTCATCTCTTTTATGCTCCGGCTGGAGTGAATGCAAGAGACTTTAGTTGATAAAGGTGTTAAAAAAGAGAGAGTCCGAGGAATGGTAGTGCTGCCAAGCTGAAGTGCTAATGAATGTCTTTCTATAATCTTTGACACATCTACTGCTTAAAGGTCTTTTGTTAAAACTCTGCCAATTTAACTTGCTGAGCTGCTACTGTTCACCTGTATGAAGACCTTGGAAATTCCAAACTTCTCTTGTCTGTTCTAAAAGCAGAATCTCCCTCCTGTTACATTGAGTATTGACAGACTGGCTTGACCAGGAAGTAACAATGCAAACCCATTTTCCTCTAGACTGGGCTTGTTTGATGTCCCCATAACGTCAATACCTGAGTCACCAGGAGCCGGGGACACCTGTAATGGTTTTCTGTTGGAGTTTTACCAGCAATTCATACTCAGCATAGTAACTTGATAGGAGCTTTTAGAGTTTGATTTTGAGGYGCATTGTTTAAAGGTACAAGCAATGATACTGGGCTCAAGGAAGTGTAAAAGACAGATGCTGTTTATTTGCAATTTGTGCTGTAACAGGGTGTTTTTYTCTAAAAGAACAAAGGGATCTGTATTTGAAAAGGGGTATATGAGCTGGTGGTGTTGTCGTTCCCTCCCCATGTATGCATGTAAGCAAATTGGCCTTAGTGAAGTTGGACTAATGTGATTCTTCACTTTCTGTTGTCAGTTATGTTGCAATAACTGTGATTTGGATGAGTTTTAGCTCTTGTGAGTATTACAGTTCGTACTGGTTTTACTACCATTTAAAAAAGTATTTAGTGTTTACCTCTGAATGTAGAATTACTGCTACAATTGCACCAGTTTTGACTTCATTGGTTAACTAACTAAAACATTACTACCTTTTGGTAAACAAATCTCTATAACACATTCTACATTTGTCTAGTAACAGGTGAATTGTTTTAATTCTTTCTTTGAGCTTTCTTACAGTTTCTTGCAGCCTTCCCCAGGGAAAGTGCTTGGGAAGACCTGTCCCTGCTCTCTGTGGTGAGAGAGCTGCTGCTACAGTTCCCCTTTGCAGCAGTGACTGAAGCAGATTTGTTAATGAAGYTTTCTTTTCATAGGGGTAGGAGGAGGGGTTGGAAGGTACTTACYGCATTTTCATAACTGTATATTGACRTTGTTACCATGTGTGTTGAAGAATTGTGCCCTCCTGGCTTAGTTCCCAGTGATGCCATAGGATTTACTTCGAATGGGAGCAATTTGGAAGTGGTATTGTGAGGCACACAATAAAATCTTTTCTGGGCATGGAGCAGTTGATTGTTCCTCTCAGTTGTGAGCAATGTTTGACTGTATAGAGTATATGGATGTGGTCCCATGTACTAGAACTTTCTTTACCAGTGCTGCAAGAATAATTTTKTTTATTAGTGGCATTAAGTGACAGTGGTGGTTATTTTTTGCACATTATTAGTCTGAAGTAATCTTTAGGAGTAGTAGTATTTAACTAGCATATCACTGACATAAATAACTGCTGTGCTGTTGTTCTATATGAAAGTAGGATACTTTATAAGCAAAGTTTAGTGTTTTGGAATAAAATATACAYATGTTCTTGTGTATTTGGAATTAAAAGCCAAGTGATAAATGAGATCCTTGTTGGCTGTGTGTAGGACTTTGATATAAGCAGAAAGAGTGCTTTTGTCAGTTATATTGCTTTTGTTCTAAACAGGAGGTTTGGTTTTGRACCAGTCTTGGTGATATGTTAACTGGTAAGAACTTACGTGAGACCTGTAAAAAACTAAACATGTTTGAGTTGGTGGGGAAGACATTTAGAGTATTTCTGAGGAGAGAGAGCAGATATTTTTCCACAGCTTTTTYAATCTATGCTATCGCCTTTTCTTAATTTCATTTTTGACAGAAATAAAAGAATAGTTTTTGCAGACTTTCTTTGGAAGCATTTAATAGCTCTCTTTCAGCTGCTGGGGGACATGACTTAGATTAAACACTTTGTTTATTAACTAACTTCAAAAGGTTTTTTTAATATGCACAGAGTAACTCTCTGAGAACAGGTTCTAGTTGGTTCCTTATTATGGTTTTTCTCAGAGCTGGCATTTTCCACCATATTGTTTATATAACACAGCAAGCTAAATGGTGGTTATCTTGTCAACTTCTGTATGTTTGTATTACTCTAAACTTGAGTGTCTGCCTCTGAACTAAAATCTGCATCAACAGACAGCTTTGCCCAGTTGAATGAAGCCTTGGAGTTGTTTATGAAACTGTCTTTAAGTTTTGGGGAGGGAAGGAAAACAAAAAAACCCCTACAAAGCACAGCTTGAAGGTGCAGCAGGAGCTCAGTCTTTCTGGAGGTGCCCCTGAGAGTGGAAATGGTAGAATACAAGCTCATAAATACTTAGCTCATCATATTTTGTCATTAATGGGGAACTTGGTCTCTCAAAACACTTCTTGCTGGAATGACAGTTCTTAATGAATGGWACATTAGTGGAAAAGACTGCAGAACGGGTAATTGTAAGTTAAAAGTGAAAAGCCATGGTTTATCAACCAAAATACATGTAGCTTACAACCTTAAAATCAGCCTTCTAGTGTGCATATATCTTTTATAGCACTTGATTGCTCTGCAAACATTGCTTATTCTGAGCTTTACAGACTATTCTAACTTTGTATGTGAGTTAACTTTTAAGGAGACCTTAAGTAAGCTGTCAGTATAAATTGGGACAATGATACTTGTTGATGTATGGTTAAAGTTTTTACCTTAATCCTGTAATCAAATTCTCAGTGTTCTTGTATAAACCTGAGAGGAGAGTTCATGCCATGTTCCTGGTGACTGACRTGCCACTGCATGCACAGTTGCTATTGTATTGTGGGCTTCTTTTTGTAATTCATGCAAGGTTTATGATTAAACTCACAGTGAGACGTGAGAGCACAGTTTAAAAAAAAAATCTCAGTTGTGACTCCCCATTTTTGATGTAACCTTTCTGCTCAGAAGGCTGTTTGTACTGATAGCTTGATGGATAAAGAAAGCAAAGCAAATKCTAATAGTCTGCATGTATTCATGATCCCTAGGATGTGGCTGTAGCGTTAATAGCCCACACAAATTGGAYGTTGGTATGAAAGTGTATTTGTAAAACTTGTAAGAATCAGAAGGATTTTAATGTTGAAGGGGAGGAGCCAGAAACAAGTGGAAACTCTTCAGTGCATGTTTTGCATCTRTTGTTTTAGCAGTATTTTAGTTGAAAAGTTCTTCAGTTACTGTGTTTTGTGAATATCTAAAGCAAAACAAAAATCTTTACAGGAAAGTAATCTTTTAAAATATACTTCAGAATAAATGAACCTTGATCAGTTTAGCTTACATAAAACTCGAGATTCCTGCCAAGTGCAAATTATGTAATAATGTCTGTTACTCCCATAATAAAAACATTTCATGGGGAAAATTAAATTTCACGCCTTAATCTTTTGTTGGGAAAAGGAAAATCCAAATACTCAAGATTAGGTGAAACATTCCCAAGTTTACCTTGATGGGGTTTGCTATTGTGACCTCAAAAGTTTTATTTCACTTGCTTTTGATAGTAAACAGTATTTCTTATAGTATAATAAATAAAAATTAATTACTGGAGTCTGGAGAAGATGCTGTTAATTTAATCTTTTCAGACTGTCACGCTCTTAGATGGGGCACAGAAAATGTTGAGTATGTTCTGTGTATGTGCATTCATCTGAGTAACTGCCTAAATGGGAATAATTCAGAAGAAAGCAGAATGAGGAAAGTTGTCAAGAAAACCAGTCATATTACTGTAGTTTTACTGTTTTGACTCTAAGTGAATTAGCATTTGGATATCACCTGGATGGTTAAAGTTGATACTTTTCTCCTGAGATTCAGGTTTGTGTTGAAATCCTGAAGAGGATGGGGAAGCTGTCTGGTCAGTAGTATACTTAGCTCTGCCTTTACTACCAGACTTCTGGCTTTTCATTGGAAGAAGTTGATTTTAAAGTTTGTGGAACTCTTACCAGTTCCACTTAGTCTGTTGGGCTGAACTTTGATGTTTGGGGTCGTGTGTTGGAGCAGGACGCTTAAATTGGAAGCCTATATTCTTCCCCATCCTCCATGGATGTTTGCAGAGCTCAACTCAAAAGCYGTCTAGGCCTGTGTTAATAGTATATGACCATGTAATCAGCAGCTCTTTAACTTTGAAACTTTGCTTCTTTCAGCATTAATACTAGACTAGTTTGAGATTTTTCAAAGKTTAGTGGTTCTTGGGCCTTCTGTATAGGTAGGATATGCGCAGTAGGGTTTTCCTGGTGCCAGCTGAGTCAAAAACTGCATTTTATCCMGGGAAGTGCAAGTGAGATGTCTCTTGCCTTAGAAATTATTTATGCTGTCCTGCTTTAAATGCTGATGAGCATTCTYTTTTGAGTCTTGCAGATGGTAATTCTGAGTGTGTTTCAAAGTAAATGTGGAATAAATGAAGATGTAACTTAAGTCTTAAATTTTATCCATAGTGTACATTATTATCTTTGTCCTTCAGTCAGAGCTCATACAATAAACCATTTTTTTCATGCAGCTGAAAGCTGCTTAGAAACCTCTTACAGCTTATCTATGTGAAACTCGTTCCAGTCTCTGACATCACAAGTTTCCTGTCTCATTTGACTGCCTTCATTGGTAGTGTGCATTTCTTCATTCCTCTTACTTCAGCTGTTACCAAACAGTTCTCGATCCTTTGAACTGGTAGATCTTGCAGCCAGAAAATAACTGGTATGGTTGAGCTTTCCTACCAAGTAGAGCTGGCTGCATTCCCGTTCTGAGCACTTGTTTTTGGTTTTTTTTAACTGAAGAGTAATGTAAATAATCATAACTTAATGCCTGGAGTCTGGAGGTAGATGACTGTATATCTAATTTTGAGAAGAGATCTTTGACAGATGCTCTAGTCTTGTGCTTTAYTCTGCTAGGTTAATCATTAAGTGAATAATTCAGTAATCTTGCACACTAAAAAGATCTGAACTTATCTGCAAAACTCAGATGTAAGAAGATGTTTTATTCATTTAAAATGACTAAATAATTGTGTGCTTTGCAAAACAGTTACACTGATAGTGATTTGTAACTGCATTGGGTGGTTCTTTTGAAGTGCTGCTTTAATATTAGGAGCTGATATGGAAAAATTGGTAGCTGTAAATTAATATGTGTAAATGCTRCAGAAATAAACAATATTCCACCTACAGGTCCTTATCTGTATCTTGGAATCCTGATAGCTTTCTGTTTTGACTTTCTGCTGACAGGTCACATTTAGGGCAGGCAAAGCATAAGTCACATAGCCCTCCTGAGAGTAGAAAATCTATTTCAAAGACACCCAAAGTGCAGTCTAATACTACTACTGAGCAGTCCAAGGGACACTTTTCTAAAAGGTAACTGTGCTTCATATTCGTATGTTAACCAGTGTTATCTGCACTTGAAAAACTTGTATAATTATTGAGTTACACAGAGTTCTAATAAAACGTATGACTAATGGATATTTAACTAATATAGATGTTGCATTCACTGGATATATTTCAGTGTTTCCAGTTCTGTTTGCTTTTTCTTTTTCTAATTCACCAACTAAGAGCATTCCATCAGTGATGGGGAGGAAACGATTTCTGCATAACTAGTCCTGGAATACTTGCAAGGTCTTTCTCCCCTTCTTGTGCTTCATGTTGGGGGAAGATTGCCCAAGGAGTTTAGAGCAATGTCCAATGTGAATTGAAATGTGCAATAATATAAAGTAGTCCTGTGTTCAGGGTAATCTTGGTATTGCTTGTCTGCTCTTCCTATGCTTCTGCTACATACRCACTGCAGCAGTTTTCTATTACATAGAAGAGAATTTCACCAATTTTGTATGCGATTTACTACATCAATTTGCAGATTGATGAGAAACTATYCTTTCTTTAAGAGCCTTTCTTGAACTAGAATCCAGTTATGACTAGTTATGCATTACTGAGCACTCCTTACTCTCTTGTGGAGCTTATATTCTCAAACATTCAGTTAATAGCTTCATGGCTTGATTTATTTTTTTTGTTTGGTTTTAATCAGTTTGACATATATATATATATAAAAAAGTAAAATCTATTGAAGTTAACTTTACTTTTTTTTAAGAAGTGGTGTATTGTGCTTTTATTTTGCAATATACTCAGGTTTTATGCTAGCAGATATGTGCAGTATGACTGTTCTCATCCAAGCATGTGGAGATTTTTGTTTGTTTGCTTCAGTGTAAACTGAACAGTCTTTCTTACATGCAGTATCTTTTATTAGTAAACAATGATGACATTTATCATGCAAAATTCTTATAAACTGTGAGGCTTCTTGAGTCCAACTCTAATACTGTTCCTGCTTACTTCTACAGAGGCTGTAGTTCATCTGCTGTTTTAATACCACAACAAGAGGATCCAGAGAGAGTCAATACTTCWGAAAAGCAAAAAACGGGGCAAGTGCCTAAGAAAGACAATTCTCGAGGAGTTAAACGCAGTGCTAGTCCAGATTACAGGAGGACCAATTCTCCTAGCTCTGCGAAAAAACCCAAAGCACTTCAACACACTGAAACTTCCTCAGAAACTAACAAGCCACATACTAAATCTAAGAGAAGACACTCAGACCAAGAGCAGCCGAAGTCTACACAATTGCCATCAACAAGCAAGGCTCACACCAGAAAGGGTGGAGCTGCTGGTAGCTCCCGAAGTCAGAAAAGGAAAAGGACAGAGAATCTGTCTTGTATAGAGAGTGGGTCATCAGTTGAATCAACTGGCACTGAAGAAAAGTCAGCAAAAGTCTCCAAGCTGGCTTCAAAATCGGTGACCTCAGCCAAAGCTGGGTGTAGCACCATCACCGATTCTTCTTCTTCAGCTTCCACCTCCTCCTCCTCTTCTGCTGTTGCCTCTGCTTCTTCTACTGTTCCTCAGGGTGCCAGAGTGAAACAGGGAAAGGACCAGAGTAAGGCTAGACGTTCCCGTTCTGCATCCAGCCCCAGTCCAAGAAGGAGTAGCAGGGACAAAGAACCAAGTAAAACAGGTGGCTCTTCAAAGTTTGACTGGGCTGCTCGATTTAGCCCCAAAGTCAGTCTCCCTAAAACAAAACTGTCTCTACCAGGCTCTTCCAAGTCAGAGACATCAAAACCTGGACCTTCAGGACTACAGGCTAAGCTAGCAAGTAAGTCATTCTATTCTGGAAGAATAAACACATATGTTTTAAAATCAAGTCTCCTAAACAAATACTTCTGTTTTTTCAAGCTGCTTGTGGTCTTCCTAGAAAAATTAATTTTTAGTATGTTCTGCTGAGTTAAGTAAAGCTGTGACTGAAATTATTGACAGCTAAAGCAGACAATTTAAGTTCACTCAGTGTTCTGGGTATTTAAGTTGCTTCTATGTCTAACAAATAAATTTTGAAAATACATGCAAATTAATTGGATGTTGTGGTGGGGGCATATATGTTATAAAACACTCTTGATTGTATTCCTTTTGTCAGATATTTATTCCCCCTCGTTTTCCTAAGTCTTCTGTTTGGAAGTGGGAATGCTAAATGCTGGAAAACAAATAGATCATATGTGGTATTTTCTTTAAGACTTAGTTCCCGGTTTCTTCCTTGTTGTGAGAATCTGATGTTTAAGAACTGTAGTCTTGTGAACCTGGTGTACGTAGTGCTGGGGATATCAGTCACTTTATTTTCTAAGTTGTTCTTACAAAGTATGGCTTCTCTCTGGTGCTGTCTTTGAATAGCAGCTACTGTTCCTGAACGCGATAACTGAGAAATGCAGGCTGTTTCCAAGCAGAGCACCTGCTTGCTAGTATGCAGATATGCTTGTAGCTCTGTCTTGAACAATTTTTTTTAAAAAAAAAAGTGTTTTGCTGTCTTTATGTACTGAATGATTTATTTACTGCTTCCATTCTCTAAACTTGATGTAAGAGTTTGKATTCTAAGCTTGCTTACTGTTGTTCCTTTACTTAGGCATGATCACAAGTAGCTTGTCTGAATGGGGACACTTCCATAGCTAATACTAATGCTGGAAGTAGGTGAAATAATCAAAAGCAACTGGCTCTCTTTCTGTAGATTCAACATAGGTCAGTTAAATTTACAGGTGTGTTTTGGCTAGTGTGCATGACTGGAGTATTGATTCTGGAATGACCTCACCTAACAGATGAAGAAGGGCATTTAGGAAGGATAGATGACTTATTTGCTTTACAGCAAAGTTTTTTTCCCTATCTGCTCTGTGATTCAAGGCTACCAGATGATGAATTCCAGAATCAAAACTCTGAATTTGCACAGGGTGAAAGGAGAGGGAATTGAGTAGAAGTCAGGGACCAATGGGAATGACCAACAAGTTCTGAGATAAGTCAGGCTACAGGCAATGAAGAAAGGCAACAGAAAGGAAAAAGAATTTACCTCCAGCAGGTGAACAAGAAGATGAAGGCAGAGAGTAATTCATGTGATAAGTTAAAAAAATTCTTGAAGGAGTGAGAAAGGGAAGAGTGGAAYAGCACAATGCAAAAGGTTGTGTGTGTATATCTTGTGTACCTTGAGAAACAGCATTGAGAATGTGAGCCTAAACTGTTACTGCAAAGACTGAACTGAGAAGGATACCATGACTTAAATTCCAGGTCATAGAAGAGCTAAAGGTTTTTTGCTAGAAGATGCTCAAATATATGTGACAAAACCAAGTTGATGGGGACTTGATGTGTGTATGAAATGTCACTGCTAAGGGGCACCAAGCATGGTGAGAGATGTTTCAGCGTGTGATGGAGAACCAAGTTATTTTCCGTAGATAACACTTCAATTTGAGGGAGGGGAAAAGTACTGACAGGTGATATTAGGAAACCTAAAATGTCTGTTGCCTCTTTACCATAGATTGCAGCAAAACATACTCCAGTAAATATCATTGATCACCAAATTTCACTGTAAGAGCCCAACCTAGAACAGAAGTCTGAAACTATGATATTTTCAAACAGACTCAGCCTTTCAAATAGTGCTCTCTGACAACAGGTTGAGGTGATCTTGGAATCAATAATAACTATTGATYGCTTAGTCTTTTTAAAAAAGGGAGAGCATGTGTGACATACACTTTCAAACTATTTAGAAAAATTTGAAGTGTTTTAACAAAACACACATTTTGTATAATGCTAAGTGTCAGGAAAATATGACAAAAATGAACCACTAGGGTAGGTTTTTGAGAAAGAATGGGCAAGTTCAAATTTGTKTTCTGTAGCAGACCAGTAACCTTAGAGGATAAGGGAGCGGAAGAAAGTGATGTCTCACACAAATATTGACACTGTGTGGCTTTCTAAAGCAGGAAAGCAAAGAGTGGTCTAGATGAAATTGAGGTGTACACACTTCTACCTGGAGACAAATCCTTAGAAATCATAGTAATTCTGTGTAGAAATGAAAAGCTTAAACTAGATAGGCTTTTATAGGTGTATATGTTATGAAACATGTTTGGAGAAGTCTGAAATAGAGCCTATAGAATCAGTGGGAGATAAAATAAAAAAGCAAACATAACAACTGCAATAACGTCAGGAAAATTATAGGTGGAAATGKCTCTAGGAAAATAAATGGGAGGAGAGGGGGGGATTATTCAGGCTGATGTAGAATCATAGAATGGTTTGGTTGAAAGGGATCTTAAATTCCAAACCACCTGCCACAGGCAGGGCCACTTTCCACTACACCAGGTTCTCAAAGCCCCATCTGGTAAGTCATGTCTATAAATGCAGTGCTGTTATTTTCTGGAGATTATGCAATTTGAGGAGTGCAAGAATCACTGTTAGGGGTTGTGATCTTTGAATGAAAAATAAGAGCAGCTGATMTGACTCTACTGAAGAGAAGAATGAGGAGAAACATGGTTGCCGTCTTTGCAGAAGTTTTTCACGTGCTGAAGGAGRATGAGGAGAATACCCTGATGTTTCTTGTCCAGTCTTCCTGGATAGCTAAATAGGCGTTAAATCCAGCCCAGGTGACGTTCAGAGTGTTGAGCTCTACACAGCASTCTCCATAACAGAGCAGTGACATCACTGAATAACAACTAAAGAGTATGTTGGAATATAAACAGGCTATGTTTATTTAAAATACGTATGTTGGAATAAAACCAGGTTACACTAAAGTTCTTCACATCTGTTTGAGTAGTTGAATATTTCTTCACGGGGGAAAGGGGGAAGAGAGGAAGAAAGCAAATTTCTCCTTTTGTTCTTGTGACTTAACTAATTTCACATACCTTTCAGGCCATATATGTTGGAGGGCGTTTTTAAACGTTGCAAATTGGGTCATGTTACTGATTATGTAACAATATAAAATGAAGCTCAATTATGTTTCCATTATTGGGGAAATCTTTGCTGTCCTTTGTGTATAGTCTTGTGGCCCCTAAGTAGGAAGATGCTGGGCAACAATGGCTGGGACAGTGCTAAGAGTGGGGTAACTTAGGATAGCTGTCCCTGCYTGGGAAGTCTCTGCCTAATACTTGGAGATTTGGAGGGTTAGGGAGGTTATTGGTGTATGCACTGAAAAGCCACATGAACATAAAGATGGAGTGTGAATGGTATGGAACTCCTGCCTTTGAGGGATTTGGCAGAGGTGAGGAGAAAAGAGTCAGAAAATAGCTCTGAATCAGTTTATTTGGGATTGTGGGTACAGTGCTGGTTTGGGTGATGGTAGTTAGGGCCTTGAAATTGTGGATTTGGGATTGAGGCAGTAAGATAGATAGTAAGCTTGGAGATACTTTGTTTAATTGTGGTGACAGGCTGTGTGGGGCTTTAATAAGAACTGGGGGTGTCTAAATTGGTACTGAGGGAGGGTAATGTGGAATATTACAAGAATAGGAAGTGTCTTGCCTTCCCCTGCTACAGCTCTTTTTACCTTATCTCAACTAGTGAGAAGAACAGCCTCACACAGGAGCCAATCTGAAGAGTAAAATTCCAGTCCTAACAAGTAAATCACTCCTGATTGTCTTTCTGAACTGCACRTGAAGGGCTTTCTATGTTATGAACTGTGAAAATTTGTCTTTGTTTTGACTTGGGTAATACATTTAGACTTAGTAAGTGGTTGCAGTACAGCTGCATTCAGAACTTTTCTTTTGCACAACAAAATCTTCGTTAAAAAATGCTGACAAGTAAACACACTTAAATGTGATGTTAAGATATTTTAGTTTGATTTGTTAGGCTGCACTRTTTCAGGTTTAGCCTGTTTGAATGTATTTTCCTTCTGACTCATAAACATGAGTGCTTGGCATGCAAAATAGGATGATGTCAGGGCATAAGCAATATATGTCTGCCATAAGAAAGCCTGTGCTTCTACTYCCAATTCTGAGGTTTACTTCTGAAGTTTTGGCAGATGCTTAAACCTAATTTTCTTTTAGGGGTTTAGATTAGAGATCATTTAGGTARACTTGATACCCACAAATCTATGGGCCCTGATGGGATGCACCTGCAAGTGTTGAAGGAGCTGGCAGATGTTACTGCTAAGCCATTGTCCATCATCTTTGAAAGGTCATGGAGAACAGCAGAGATGCCTGAGGAAAGCCAGTGTCACTTCAGAAAGGGCAAGGAAGAGGATGTTGGAAACTCTAGTCTGGTCAGCCTCACCTCCATCCCTGGAAACATGATTGAAGAGCTCATCCTGCATTGTCATCTCTAAGCATGTGAAGTAAAAGAAGGTTATCAGTAGTTGTCCACATGGATTCACTGAGGGGAAGTAATGCTTTGCTAGTCTGATAGTCTGCTGTGATGGAATGGCTGGCTCAATACATAGATGAAGGGAGAGCAGTGGATGTTGTCTGTCTTGACTTCAGCAAGGCTTTTGACTCTGTCTCCTGTGACATCCTTGTTGCTCAGGAAGTGTGGGTGAGGTAAATGACAATGGACTGGGTTGAGAACTGACTGGATGGTGGAGTTCAGAGGTTGTGATCAGCCCACAGTGCCCACTTGGAGGCCTGTAGCTGGCAGGGAGTCAATGTTGGGTTCAGTCCTGTTCTGCTGCTTCATCAGTGACCTGGATAAGGGGACAGAGTGCACCCTCAGCAAGCCKGATGATACAGAAGCCAGAGGTGTGGCTGATACACCAGAGGCTGTACTGCCGTTCAGCTAAAACTGGAGAAGCTGCTGAGGTGGGTGGAGAGGAGCCTAATGRAATTCAAAGGCAAATGCAGGGTCACACATCAGTGCAGGTTAGGAGCTGACCTGCTGAAAAGCAGCTCTGGGGAGAAGGACCKGGGWGCCCTGGTGGAGAACAGGCGGTGCATGAGCCATCAGTGAGCTCTTGTGGCAGAGAAGGCAGACAAAATTCTGGGATGCATTAGGAAGAGCACTTCTAACATGTCAATGAAGTTGATCCTGCTCCTCTACTCTGCCTTGATGAGGCCTCAGCTGGAGTGCTGTGTCCAGTTCTGGTCTCCCCAGTTCAAGGAAGAYAAGGAACTACTGAAAAGGTCCGGTGGAGTGCAGTGAAGGTCATGAGGGGACTTGGAGCATCTCTGGTGAGGAAAGGCTGAGATATCTGTGCCTGTTTAGCCTGGAGAAAAGATGACTTACCAATGCATACAAACACTTCAGAAGTGGTTGTCAAGAGATTAGGCCAGACTCTTTTTTCAGTGATGCCCAGCACCAGGACAGACAGCAGAGGACACAAACTGAATACAGGAAGTTCCACTGACTAGGAGGAAAAACCTCTTGGAGGGTGGCAGAGCAGTAGAACCGGCTGCCCAGAGAGAAAATGGAGTCTGCTTTTCTGGAGATACTCAAAATGTGCCTGGATGTGACCAGTGAACCTGTTGGAGCAGTGGGATTGGATGGTCTCTGAAGGTTGCTTCAGCCCCARCCTTCCTGTGAGTCTGTGACAATTACTGTATGTATTACAGAAACAATGCTGAGTAAACAACTTCTGGAGATGAACATCAAACCAATTCCTCTTAGAGCCCTTGCTGTCTGTCTGTGGCAGCATGACTGGTGCTTTCCTCCATCAGGCATACACAGGGCATCCTTAATCTCATTTTCCTGAACACTGGTTGTGCTCTGTTTACTGGTGAATACTTGCCACTTTCAGCCTCCTGCAACTCCTAAAGACACAGGACTAACCTTCAATTTGGAGGCTGTGCTGGCTATCCCAAATTTTAATGACTGTGTGAGTGAAGRGAGGAAGGCTCAGTCTGAAGAGATTAGCAGTCCTGAAGTTGTGGTATTGGGAAGACTCAAAGGATTTGCAGAAGATGCAGGTGGTAAGAGTAAGATTGACTTAAAGTTGATTAAGAAGGCTTCTTAAGGGCAGAGTGGCATTGAACAGCAGGAAGGGAACATGCTGTGAGAAGACTTTCTTTGCTTTCTCTTTTAGCCTTTAAAATAAAGAGGGGGAGGTAGAAGCTCAGTTGTATCTGGTAGATGCTCAAGAGACAGAAAAGTAAAGACTTGGGAAAAGAAAGATCTTTTGCCAAGTAGAACATTCTTGAACAGCAGGAAAAAATGTGCTCGGTGTTTCTGGATGCTCAAGGTGTGATGTATTCTGCAGCTCAGCCACCAAACAGTAAGTGGGTAACTGTACATTCTCTACAACCCTCTGAAGTAGTTCAGTTTAAAAAGATGGCTCAGCTMATTTTTTTAATGCCACTTATGGAAAAGGACAACCTATTTTATTACATCTTTGCCCTACTGCTTGATGCTGTATGTGCTCGTCTGACCCTTAAGCAAGCTCAGCTCCCCAAACTGGCAGAATACTAAAACAAGAAAGTGTGTGTCAGATGTRTACTTTGTACATCTTGGGATTGATTTGGGAAAAATAAGAGATGGATGGGCCATACTTTTAAACAACAGTAAGCTGTTAAGCTGGCTCTGCTGCTTGGTGAAACTCTTGCCCTTAGCAGAAATCCTGTTTTGATACAAGCTAAGTCARCCTTTACTTACAGTGGATGTGTGGTGTCTCATCAACAGCCTGTCCTAAGCTAATATGAAGTTACCTAACTTAAGTTTGATTACTTGAAAATGACTACCCACAGATTTGAAATAGTAAATGGTGTGCTGACAATAAAGGATGAAAATGTCCTTTTTTTTCCCTCTAGTGAACTCTACTGTATCAAGGTGATTATTTTATTCTTCTAATGTAAAGCAAAAGTGCATTGCACTTAGAATTTCACCATAGTGTTACAGGTACTGAGTAACCTAGTTTTCCATGTGTGTTATATATGAGAAAGTGTATCTCGGAACTCAGTAGGACAAACACATTTTACCTTGGAGTAGTACAGTGCTATACCTAGTGCCAGTTGAAGAATGCATTTTCTAGTGTAAAATACAACCAGCTCTGAGGGAAATGTTGATGTATCATTGTACTTCTGAGTACTTGAAGTGTAGCTATGGCATGGGATCCTGCTGCAATCATTTCAAATGAGTTTTGTTTTATATTTCTACCTTATGACGTGTTTTCTCCTGTCACACCTGTCCTGTTCTCACTGCCAGTATTACATATACTATATGTAAGTAAGGTTTCAGTCATTGTGTAGTGGTAACTTCAACTTACAGTTTTGGTTTCAAAGCACATGTAGTAAAAATGCCACTACTTTTTGAATATTCTAAAAAGTTACATATATTCCATATGTACAGACCATGTGGAAMTTCAAGTGACTGGCCTGCTTCAGTTCAGTGCTTGGTGGCTTTTAATTACAGAACATTGTTGTTTTCTTAAGGTTKCCAAATTGCATTGTATTTCTGGGTCAAATATGTGGTGTTTGAAAGTATCATTTCGTCCCTCAGTACCACAACCCTGCATTCCTGGAATGTTTTAGGATTAAGGAAATAGGAGCTAGTTTGATAACTTCTGAACTCAAATTCATTGCATGTTTAAGTAAGTTTTATTTCTGCTTTGTTGCCAGAAGAGGGAGCAGTGATCTAACTTACTTTTCAAGATTGTTTACATCTGTTCTAGTAATAAGATGTCTGAATTCAATGTTACGATGTTCTATTATGTTTATTTATTGTGGAAGTATGTGGACACTGCAGTGTCAAACTGAGCCTGTTAAAAGTTTTGATTTTTATCCTAAATTACCAGTTTTGTACTTTGGAAGCTGCCGCTGGATATTTCAACCTGATACTAAGCCTGCTGAGAATCATCTGAGAATGTTATGTTGCATGGGGTTTTTCTGTGTTTAACCTGGTTCTGTGGTGGGATGTTACCAGAACAATGGCTTTGTCACCTAGAGCAAATTATTATTAATTGGGTCAGTTTTCAACAGTGGAAATGCTTGTAAATTAAACAATGGAACTCCTTTTCCAAAGCCATGAGGATGTGCTTGCTTAGTTACGTCAAGGATGGCCTTATGACAGCAAGAGGGGCTGAAGGGCTGTAGTTGAAATAGGAACACAAATAATACCTGGGATAGATCTCAGCACTGACAGTGCTTGACTCCTGGAGGAGAGCATGGTTCTGATTGAAGACAGTTATTTTTAAGCCAGATTGATGTGAATAAAACTGACTAAAATTTGAGATTGCAACCACTRCTGCCTTCCCTCTTGAAATAAAGTTTCTTTTTTTTCTGTTTAACCCTAAAGCATCTTTTAATTGTTGAAATGTAGAAATACACTTGTATCCCATAATGTGATACCTGTTCAGCATGAGAAAAATGCTTTATAGCTGTGATATATAGTTTAGTAAAAGGTACTTACATGAAAACTTGGAGCTTAATATTACTTAAGTCAATGAGTAAAAGTAAGTGTCTGAACTTTTCTTTTACTGGTATAGCAGTTCAGTGTAGACTGACTAAAATTGATGTGGGCTTATTGTGGCTCTTACGTGGAAGCTGTTCTTCTACATGGAGGTTTCCTGTGCACAAAAGTTTAATTTCTTTGTAGAACTGCTGTGTATTTAAAGACTGATTTAGTCTCAATTCTTTACATATTGCATAGGTTTAAGAAAATCCACAAAGAAGCGCAGTGAATCACCACCTGCTGAGCTCCCCAGTTTACGGCGGAGCACACGGCAAAAGACCACGGGCTCCTGTGCTAGCACCAGGTAAAACTTGGAGAAATGAAACTTGTTACTACAGTGAGTTGGTATTCATATCATTTCCACGCATGACAATTGGCCTTGGCTGTCTCTGACTTGGCTGTTGTAAAAGTAGCTGTAGCTTTTCAGGCCTGCTGGATTACTCAGTACACTGGTGTCATGGATTGCACGTAGAGTTTTTCACCATCAGACTTCCAGTAAGTCCCCCAGCTGTGGAGGTGGAGGAAAAGAAACAACCAAAGCCAGCATCACAAATTTAAGTAATCCTGTCCTTAGAAAGGTGTTTAAGACAGACAGTAGTGCTGAACTACTGTCTCATGAATAGTGAAATAGATAATTGTTTTGAAAAAGAAGACTTCATGGTACCACACAGGAGTCAGTTTTAATAGGGATGCACTGTTAAACTGAATCAGCTTGTCAGCAGTTTCGTCTGAACTRCATCTAAGTACTTAATGTACTTCTTGGTAGTAGGAGGAGTAGTCCTGAATTAGTAATTTTAAACAGCTGGTAGATTAAATGGGAGGGGAGAGTTTATGTATCCTGTGATGCAATGAACTTCTGTAGTTCCATATATTGTGGGACTAAATGTAGGAAGCCTTAACAAGCTTTATTTTTGTTCTTATGCCTAGATTGTTTAGTACTTCTAGCACATCCTCTTTTCCCCCCTTCCACACCATTAAAAAACCACTTCTGAAGTCTTGATTTTGTTGTCAAGTGTGTATTTGAATTTGACTGTTTACTTTGAAGGCAGATGTATTTGTAGCGATGAACRCTGTAGTGTTTAGAACTGCAAATCTAAATAGACTCATCCTCTCAAGCTTGTTCTGACTCTGAAAACCAAGTTGAATGTCAGAGTCCTCTTCTTGCTTTCAGTAGTTCAGAACTTCGTCTAAAGATGTTCATTGGCCTCAGTCATCAGCCTTCTCAAATGTGTATATTATTTATAACTAACAGTCGCTTTAACCTTGCTCATTTTCTCTGTTATATTTTAGTACACTGCCTGGTCTTGAAATGTTTAATATCTGTAATGCCTTAGTGTAAGCAAATCACTGCCATGGTGCAGGGCAGGGAGTGTACAAAGAGGTTTGATAATTTTATGAAGATTGATTCTTCCACAAATTGCTCATTTGTGCAATGTTGTGGCAGTGATGTGCATAAAGATTATGTAGCCTTTAGTAGGCTTGCATTAATAAATCTCTTATCTTAGTTCACAAGGTCTGAAACTTTGTTTTTTGACTCTTTAGTCGGCGAGGCTCTGGCCTGGGCAAAAGAGGAGCAGCTGAAGCTCGCCGACAGGAGAAGATGGCTGATCCTGACAACAACCAGGATGGAGTTAACTCTTCAGCTGCACGGACAGATGAGCCTCCCCAGGGAGCTGCAGGTAAAAAGGAATTTCAACTGAAGAATTTTTAGCATAGTTGCTAATATAATATTCTTTGCATTCAAAAATAGTTAAATGGAAGAAGTTCTGAAGAGTAATTGTTTAAGCTGGTAAATAATGCTGGAAGGTTTTTGAGTCAGAGGGATCCTTACATTCGAGTATTATTTTTTGGCTATTTGGTACATGTTTCAGTTATGCTTTTTTGTAGTATCCAAACTATATCCAGTAATCCAGATGTTAGCTTTTAAGCTTCTGCTACTTTTTTAAAAGTAACTTCAGCTGWGGCTGCATAAGTATCATCAGCTGAAAAGACATAAAACTGCTCAGAATAGAGAAGGCGTACATTGCCTKTAAAAGCACAGTTGAAACTACTCAATTATTCTACAGCTTTTCTGTTGAAATTGCAAGCATGTATGTACTGGAGAAATTTGTGACCGGCTGAATACTGTTACTTGCACAGTTCTGTTAGATTATAATTTCAATTGGTCCTAATTGGTGAGTTCAAAGGAACTATGCAGYAATTATGCTGAATGGTAGAAAATACTAAACATTCTATGCTTCAAGGTGGCTACATCAGTACAGAAAGTAGTAATGGAAAGTAAGTATAGCATAATACTCAATTAAGAAAGGTATACGTTTATTAAGGATACAGGTAAATCTGTCTGAAACTCAATTTTGTGGACTTAGCTGTATTTTTTTTTTCATTATCTTTTGATAAAGCCATTCTCTTCAGCTTTTGGAGAGTACTAGTCCTCTAGACTGCTCTGTTTTAAATCGCAAGTTTTACAGGAGTTTGCTGRTGGCAGCACTAAATGCAGAGTGTGCTTTTGATGCTGGAGCCTTTTTTGGATGTGAGTTTTGTGGTTTTAAAGACACTGTAACTTGAATTAATTAATCTCTTATTGTTCCTTTAGCTTCTAGTTCTGTTGCTGGAGCTGTAGGTATGACAACTTCTGGAGAAAGTGAGTCAGATGATTCTGAGATGGGAAGACTACAAGGTATAAAAGTTGTCACTAATTTACCTTTTTGGTTGTTAGCCTATAAATAACCATACCTACATAAATTCTGTATGACATTGAAGTGAGAAGGCTGTATTTTGTTTCATTTTCTGTGAATGTATTTCTGCTCACAGTAATTCTGAAGTAGAGATTTACAAGCCTTAATTCACAAAAGATGCAAGAATGTCTGGAGAGGGAGTGAAATAGTGTCTTTATTCATTTAAATGGTGTGTAATACCCTACTACTGATGATTTTCTAAGAGGAGGTGGCGGGGAGAGAACTCAGTCTTCTTAAATGTGTAAGCTCAAATATGAAAATATTCTTTGCTAGCATGTTTTAAGTTTAGAGGGTAGGTTAGGCCTACTATACTCTGCCTGCTTCTGGATAACATTTTTTTTTGTGCTTGTCATTGATACCTATGTTGCTGTAAGCTTTGACCAAAAAAAGTCTGAATGTTCTTAAAATGCTTGCTTTTGTGCTTGGGCTAAAGGAGCCTAGTCTCTCAAAACCAGAGAGTATGAGAGGTATAAACTCAGTATGCATGTCCTGCAACTGATCTAATGATTTTGCTACTACATTGCAGGGGAGCCCTGAGATCATGATCTCCCTTGCAAATGACAGGTTTTTGTTAATCTGTATATTTAATGTGGGAGTGCTGTCAGTATCAGTTCACTTGCTTGTAGTTCTCAGTAAGTATAGATATGCATTAGAAATATTGGGCTGAATTGGTTTTCACTATTAATTATTATTTTATTGATCAGCAGTAGTCGTGGTTGCTTACGACAAAAATCAGAATCACCCACTTAGTTTAGCTTAAATAACAGTACTGTAAAGTGTTGAAAATCAATCAGAAGCGAAACTTGCTAATATTTTACAGAGTTCTTCCCTCTCCTGCTCATCAGCAAATAAAGCTGTTGAACCTGTTTTTCAGTGCCATTTTTTTCAGAGTAATAGTGCCTGCAGGTCCTGAAAACATGAAGATAAGCTTAACCTATCCTGTATAGTTTGAGTTCAGATTTGAAATTGCAGCCTGATGTATCTGCTGCTCTGGCTCTAGGCTTGTAACAGTTTAATAGATGAGGTTACTTTTGTGAAACACACAGCGATGCAAACTCAGCGGGTGACCTTGTAAAGGACGTTACTGTTCTGACACAAAGAAAGATTAGTTACTTGTTCCTTTAAGGTCATCTTTTTGGTGTTTTTTCAAAATCAAGGTAGCTGCAAATCATCTAATCCTAACTCTTTAAATATCAACATTCTAGTAGTCTTAAATGATAACATCACGGAATTTAAGCTTTTAAAAATATACATAGAAGCTTTGACAATGGCTGTTATCCTCTGTTTGCTTTTAGCTCTATTAGAGGCTAGGGGTCTTCCTCCTCACCTGTTTGGCCCTCTTGGTCCTCGGATGTCGCAGCTCTTCCACAGGACAATTGGAAGTGGAGCTAGTAAGCAAAGTTTGTCTAATTTGACTTAATTCTTTCCACTTCCRGACTAGTAGAATTCAGCCAGTAGTAAATCTAATATTTGTATTAGCTTCATAGTTTAATATAGTGTTTTACAYGTTGGAGACTTGTATGTCATGATAGTGCTAGACCACTTGTCAGCAATCCTAATTTGCTTGTCTTCCTTTAAGGAAGAAAAATTTGCCTTAGCTGGTATTTCTTTGCTTTTCTTTTTTGGGTCATCTTTATGTTCCCTTCTAGGTGGGGAAGGGAGGGTTCTTGCCTTTTCACCCCTTCCTTATCTTTTTCTTTTGCATGATGGGCTGCTTAACAAAAGACCTCTCCCAACCCCCTTGGGTTTTTTGCTGGCTTTAAACAAATTTTTAAGCTAGCTTTAAAACAATTAGTRGATGTCAGTTTTAAGTTATGTTGGTTTTAGTTTCAAAAGTGTCTTCRGTTTCGGAAAGAATGGATTTCCTTCAGACGTTGTGTCAGTGAGAACGTGGGTCCTTAGACTTGTTGCACCAGGTCTGCACTATGCAGCTGGATGAGATGTGCACCTTCCAGTCCAAGTCTGGCTTCCCGGGAGAGCCAGAGGCAGCCTGTTACACTGCATGCCAAGAAGAGGATGGGGTCTCATGGGTGCTCCATGTGCTGGATTAACTGGGGGGTGCTGCACAAAGGTGGGATGGTYTGGGTTCCTGCTGTAGGTTGGCAAGATGGCTGTGCTGAGCAGTGTGGCGGACTCCCTGTGCTGACCAGTCTGCACTGGAAAGGCAGCCAAGAGTGAGATTTTTGTCTCCCTTCCCTATTCCCCCTTTTTATGACAGGGAAAGGAAATGAAACTACAAATACAGAGGAAAACATACTATCTCTGGTCTTCCACTCTGGCAGAAGTATAGCATAACAGTTCCCTTGAACACCTTCTAATACCTTTTTTCCTAAATCTTTTTCTGGATATCTAGGTTCTAAAGCTCAACAGCTTTTACAAGGTCTCCAAGCCACTGATGAAAGTCAGCAACTACAGGCAGTGATTGAGATGTGCCAGCTGTTGGTTATGGGAAATGAAGAAACATTAGGAGGATTTCCAGTCAAGAGTGTTGTACCAGCTTTGGTAAAGATTTAATCTCAGATTTCTGTTGGAGGATATAATATTTCACTCAATATCTTGATTAAATTAAATCATCACTATTTATATTGTCTTCTTAATGTGTGGGTGTATCTRTCTTACTATTTGGTTTTGAGAGGATGTTTTGCTGAATTTTGATGGTCCTATTAATTTTTTAATAGCTCAAGAATAGGCAGTGGTTCTTTTGGAATTCTTACTAACTTTCAAAATCCTGAGTCAAAAGCTACTGTAGTGATTTATACCCTTTTTATGATGATATCTAGATACATTTTTTTAAACAAACAATACTTTTTTTTTAAACAGATAACACTGCTGCAGATGGAGCACAACTTTGACATTGTAAGTAGTTTGTAATATTTAAGAAGCTTTTAAAGTAYTAAAATGTTATCTGAACTTAAAATCAAATATCTGTGTATTTAATAGATGAATCATGCGTGTCGGGCCTTAACATACATGATGGAAGCACTTCCCAGATCATCTGCTGTAGTGGTAGATGCAATTCCTGTCTTCTTGGAAAAGGTAAAATGAAATCAACAGTGATAAAACAGCATGAGGGGATTATGTAGTTTGTTTTAACTTTAGAAAATGCCATTAAGATAGTGGCTTCTTTTCCTGGCTTACAAGATAATACAAAGTGCATGATAACCTTCTAAAGCCTGGCTTAATCTTTGCTCCCAACCTTACTGAAAAGTGCTCTCTCCTTCCCTGAGAACCTTTTGTTGGATTGGTGTTACAAACATACAAAATGTGTAAATAAAGAGCTGTTACCCCTTGGAGTAGCACCATGGCTGAGGTAGCCTTAGGCTGTCAGGCTTGGTCAGAGCTGGCTTCATTAGCATATGTGTCTTGGTAGAGCCTGTATGTCTGAGTGTTAATCAAGACGATTATTTTTGAAAATCTCTTTAGAAGTTGATAGACCAGCTTTTTTGTTTTCTTGTAGCTGCAAGTTATCCAGTGCATTGATGTGGCAGAGCAGGCGCTCACAGCCCTGGAGATGTTGTCACGCAGGCACAGTAAAGCCATTCTGCAGGCAGTAAGTAAAACAAAAATAAGGCAAGTTTGCCTCTGCCAGCTCTACATCTTGGTGATCTTCTGTGAAGATGAAATAAGAAAACAACTTTCTGTGACTTCAGCAGTACTGAGAGTGAAAATGTTTGTTTGTTTTGTTATAGGGTGGGTTGGCAGACTGTTTGCTGTATCTGGAATTCTTCAGTATAAATGCACAAAGGAATGCACTAGCTATTGCTGCCAACTGCTGCCAGAGTATAACACCTGATGAGTTTCACTTTGTGGCAGACTCTTTGCCACTGCTAACACAAAGGTTAACCCATCAGGTAAGAAGTTGTTAAAAAAATAGAACATMTTGATTTTGATCTGAAGGCAGTTTAAAGATGTCTCCAGATACCTGTTTCTTTGCTGTATATTATTTGCCTTTGCAAGGTGATAATTGACTTCAAGTTTCTGTACTGTCAGGTTATGATGCAGCAATGTACATTTGGACCTCCTGTGGTTCTGTAATGTGACATTTTATAAAACAAGACAAATAAGATGATACTTTAACTCAAAGCATGAGTAATGGTTTTGTAGTCCTTGTAAGAACAAGGACATCAGTAAGACGAAGTCCAGTAGCATTACTGGTTTTATTTTTTCTTAACAGATGGGTTGCAAGGTTCTCTCCCACTTTAAATCAAAACTCGCTCTGTTTCAATTTTTGTGGGTTTTTTGTGCTTTAACTTTTTGGGRGACTTTATGGCATTTTTAAAAAGTTCCTGCTTTTGTACAATAGTTTGAAGTGATGAATCTGAAATCAAGGGGCTCCTAAGGGCTACATATCCTGCAGTGCTGCTGTGTTTATAAATGAGCACCTACAATAACTGATGCTCCAAAAGAGAATTTTGGTGATCTGCTTGGTTGGTAGATCGCTGTTAAAAAGATGAAAAAGGAGAAATATTTTGTTTGTTAACAAATGCAACTAATTGGAAGCTTCCAGGTAATGGTTTTATGTATTCTTGTGCTGTTCTTAATTTTGCCTACATCGTCTTGCTGAAAGACTGCTTGAATCTTTGAGGCAGCTTCTAAGAAGCCAAATGACAGCTTTAGATTGTACTCTAGAAACAGGAAGCACCATTCTCACCAGTAGTAGGGACAAGTACTGATCCWGATCTCTGAAGAGAAGCTACAACCCACCAAAGTAAGATTTCAAGAAATTTTGAAGTGGAAATTTTCTGGAAAAGAATCTTGAGTTAGCTCTTAACAGAATAGTTGAGGTTGGAAGTGAGCCCTAGTTCTAGTTCCCCTGCAAGTTGAGCTAGAGTAGACTGCCAGGAGCATGTCCAGATGAGGGTTTTTTTGTTTTTAAGTATCTCCAAGGATGGAGACTTAATCTCTCAGGCTAACCTCTTCCAGTGCTCAGCTACCCGTACAGTTAGTGTTTTATTATGTTCAGGTGAACCTTTTTGAGCRTTTCATTGAACTTTTAACCAGAGCTATTTTCAGGGCAGTCTTTACTTGTGTCTTTGAATTTGCTGTGTTGTCTGTGCTGCATAATAGCAAAATCAGGCTTCATGTAGTCTGTAGAATAGTAGTGTTCACTCCTGCTTACTACCTATAACTCCTGTTACTTCAGTTYTTCCCTATTGTTTCCTCCTTTCAGAATCCAGAAGGACTATTAGAGATCAATTTATTAATCTCTAAAGGTCCCTAAAGGTATTTGTGTTGCAAGGGGGGGTATTTCCCAGGCAATATTTAGGAAGCACAGCTGTATCAGGAAGTYAGTTAAGACTGTCAGTGAGTTTAAAAGTGAGAGCTGTAATGTTCTGTAAAATGTGATTAGACTGGCYCTTTTGGAGAAATTTTATGAATGCCTCAAAATGGCAGCATGTTCTAATGCAAGCTAAAATATTTTAATTCAAACAAAACTTTCTTATAACAGGATAAAAAGTCTGTTGAAAGCACTTGTCTGTGTTTTGCACGGCTGGTGGACAACTTCCAGCATGAAGAGGTAAGAGTGTGGATGGGGGTGCATTTCTGCTTTCTTCTCCRCCTACCCTGTTTTCTTGAGGGCTCACCTTTCAAGAAGTAATGTTTCCCATTTTGTTCTTCCCTCCTTGAAGAACTTGCTGCAACAGGTTGCCTCCAAGGACTTGTTAACGAATATCCAGCAGCTCTTGGTGGTGACACCTCCTATCCTGAGCTCAGGAATGTTCATCATGGTCGTGCGCATGTTCTCCCTGATGTGCTCCAACTGCCCCACGCTTGCGGTCCAGCTTATGAAGCAAAGTGAGTTCTTACTCTTCCATGTTCTAGGGGGCCTGTTCTTGTTAATGCTTACAGTCATTAACATATAGACCTCTGTGCACTTGGTTATATAAATACTCTGTTCTTTCAGTTTTTCTCTCTCTTACTATGTTTCCCCTGGGATAAAAAGTTGATTTAAACTTGTTGAAAGCTTTTATCCAGAGGAGGTTTTATCCTTTTTCCTAGCTGTTCTCACTGCAGTGCTCACATAATTTTGAGTCTATATTGGCTACATGGGCTATTCTCATTTCAACACAAGCTGAATAATTTTTTTCTTAGTTGTGACCATGTGGGAGAATGCTGTGCTTTAAGTACTACTTCTGGGGGAAAAACACTGACAAAAGTAAATGCTGTAGAGCTGTCTTAGTTGTTACTTGTTTCTTTGTTCCATTCTCAAAAATTTTGGCTGACCCCTTCAACTGCCCTGTATCTTTCCCTGTTTTCTTATGTGGCTTGTATATTGAGTGGTATTTCTCCCCTAGTTGTCCCTTAAAGGAAAGAAACACAAACCCAGAAAAGCCACAAACTCTGGACCTGAGAACAAACACATTTCTTAGTGTTCAAAGAAACACTTTTGTCCTATAGTCCACTCTCTGTTTGCTTTGGGCAGTAAATACTTCCCTGTGTAGTGTCCAACAGAAAATGGAATCCATATCCGATACAGGCAGTCTCATGAATARTAATTTTTTATAGATATTGCAGAAACGCTTCACTTCCTCCTTTGTGGAGCCTCAAATGGGAGCTGTCAAGAACAAATTGACCTTGTTCCACGAAGTCCTCAAGAACTTTATGAACTTACTTCTCTTATCTGGTAAGTCTTGCAGTCCTAGGTTTTGGGTGTGGTTGGTATGTTAAAATCCTTAACTTGACTAAAATAAGGCAAACAGTTTTCAGCTTAGATGGACTTGATTGTATACTTCTAGTAAAATACTGTTTTAATGTTCTTTACAGTGAACTGATGCCTTGCCTGCCAAAAGAGGGGATCTTTGCTGTTGATACTATGCTAAAGAAAGGAAATGCACAAAATACAGATGGTGCAATATGGCAATGGCGAGATGACAGGGGTCTCTGGCATCCCTATAACAGGATTGATAGTCGAATAATAGAGGTAGTAATTCCACACATTTGTGTGGTGATGCTTTTCAAATCTGCGTGCGGTTGTATAGGGAATTGAGTGCTTTCTCTGTCTTTAAAARTACCACTCTTGATCTTTCTGAGTAAGAAACACAAGTTTCCTCAAGCATCCTGCTGTAATATTGCACTATTTTGGTGTTCAGCCATACCAAATCACTTATTTGATGTTCTTACTGAATTTCTGTCACTGTTTTTCCTACTGCATTACCCCTCTCCTCACCTTTCATAGTTTTCTGTTTATTAGGGATTTCTTAACTTTAAATTCTTCTTGATTTTAGGCAGCTCATCAGGTTGGTGAGGATGAGATAAGTCTGTCTACGCTTGGGCGTGTCTATACTATTGATTTTAACTCTATGCAGCAAATAAATGAGGATACTGGAACAGCTCGTGCCATTCAGCGAAAACCAAACCCTTTAGCCAGTACAAACACCAGTAAGTACAGCTCAGGAAACACCTGGGCTCTCYAGCTGTGGCTAATATATGCTGAGTTGTGCAGGCATTTTCTTCTTAATGAATAAATTTCTTATGGCTTCTGTGGAATATCAAACTCTTCTGATTTACATGAATGTAGAAAATTTCATAACAAAGCTCATACTATTGACATGTGTGCTTTTTAACATGTAAGCTTCTCCTGGGACTTGAACCTGTATCAAAATGGGAGGGAGCTGGGGGTGTTCCTGGCTTGGAATTTCTGAAACCATTCTATTCATACAGCTCTTTTATTTAAGGAAGACTCTGTGAGGGCTTCTTACTGGTATACAGAAATACTTAAGAAAACTGAAGAAAAAAGATTAAACTCCTTGAAAGAAGAGGTTTTGTACCTTCTTACTCACTTTGACTTCTGGTTCTTGAATTTTATTTTCTCAATTTGAGAGCTGAATCGGTTTTAACAAAAGAAAGTAATCATCAGAGCAGAGATGCAAAGATCTGTCCAGTGATTTGTTGTGCACTTTCTCACAGGTGGACATTCGGAATTGAAGAAGGATGATGCTCGAGCACAGTTAATGAAAGAGGACCCAGAACTGGCAAAATCCTTTATCAAAACACTGTTTGGTGTTCTTTATGAAGTATATAGTTCTTCAGCTGGACCTGCTGTTAGACACAAGTGCCTTAGAGCAATTCTTAGGATAATTTATTTTGCTGATGCTGAACTTCTGAAGGATGTGCTGAAAAACCATGCTGTTTCAAGGTGTGTTCTTTAACTKCTGCAAATGAAACTAATTTTGAGCTTACAGCTCAAAAGTTTTGATTACTTTTTTTGAATCATCTTTTTCAGGGGAAAATGATGCTTTGAAGGTCTTACTTATTTTTCAAAAGCTGGGGCTGCCAGCTCTGCAGGATGTTTTTTGCATCATAGATTTTGCAGTAGTTGCCAATGCTCGACATTCTTACTGGAAACTTAGGTGGCCTCTGGCTGTGTGTACTAGGAGTGTCAAATGTTACCCTTATTGGTTTTTTGATTTCTAAAACTTGCCTATGAAATTCTGAGGGCAGGATAACTTTTGAGGTAATACAGTGTGAACAGTAACAGACACTAATAGCATTCAATTGGCAAGCTTCATTCATGAAACCTCTCCTGCGTCTTACATGTAAAGTTGGGGATCTGAGGATGCAACTGGAAAATAAACCAAATAGTTTTTCAGAGACAGTACTGAATTCCAGAACACCATGTTTATACAAGACTCTCTCCTTTATGCTATGTTAAAACTTGGTAAAAGTGATATAGGTAGGAAGAGAACTGTTTCAGTCCTTTTATTGATAGCTTTTATAAAAGCATTGTGGAATTTGTTTGCTTTCAGTCTCCAGTGCTGTRTATGCAAGATGAACTGACTTGTTTAAAAAGAAAAACTCAGCCAAATACCCACAAAGCTAATTCTAATAAATTATCTGTTTTAGTCATATTGCCTCCATGCTGTCGAGTCAAGACCTTAAGATAGTAGTTGGAGCCCTGCAGATGGCAGAGATTTTAATGCAAAAGTTACCTGACATTTTTAGTGTTTACTTCAGAAGAGAAGGTAAATTGTGGTTTCTTTTTTTTTTCCTCTTCACCTCTTTATGTAGAATTTTAAAAATGTGTGTCCACTTTTCCCAAGCTGTAAAATTTGAATATTGTTCTTGAATAATAAAGGCAGACCTGTGCAAGATGTCTTCATACTACTAGGGAAGAGCTGGCCCAGACTCTGGAGGAAACAAGCTTGTGTTTTCAGAATCTGAAGCAAGTTTGTACAGGCTTACTGGATACTAGTGAACTCTCTTAGGCTGAAGAAGTCTTTGTACTAGTCTTTGCACTTGGGGTTTCTTCAGCTACTGTTCATRCTGCTCTCATTTTTTATTTTTAAACTAAATAGGTTAACTTTTTGAAGAAAAGATTGAACTGCTTTTAAAGCTTGGTATTGATGGGTGGGGTGAGCAAATACTGCCATAGTTAAAGCAGAGGTTCAAGTAACATTCAGTTCTACATTTTCAAACACCCTTGTTCCTATGACCAGATCTCTACCATCCCCTCCTCTCCCCCTACCCCAGACCAACCCACCAAACAAAGATCTCTTCTTTCTCCAAGGGGTGATGCACCAAGTGAAAAACTTGGCAGAGTCTGAGGCTTTGCTAACAAGCCCCCCTAAAGTATGCACCAATGGGTCAGGAACGCTGGGAACCACTACAACCATAAGTACTGGGACAGCCACTGCTGCCAGCAATGCAGCTGCAGATCTGGGCTCTCCCAGCTTGCAGCACAGCCGGGAGGATTCCTTGGATCTGAGCCCACAGGGGTAAGTGCACTTCCTGGAGAGTAATCTGTGTTCTGGCTTTGGTGCTTTCTTGTGGGGTTTTGGGTTTTCCTTACTTTATTTTTTAAAAAAATGTCTAGGGTAACATGGGCTGCCCACATTGTCATCGGCATTTCACTGTGGTATTTTCCTCTGAAGAACTAAATTGGAGTGGTGTTGCATTTTTCAGTGGGTAGTTTTGATTCATTTTATATTAAATGCTTAAAAGAATAAAAAAAGCAGTGACCCCATAGTTAGGTCATAATTATATTAAATAATTTTCTGATTTGGGAGACTGTCAAGAGCAACAGCTTGTAGTCTCACATCTGACTGTGATTCTTTCAGAGCTATGGAGCATGGTTCCTTTCTGCTGGAGACTGGAGAAAAAATAAATTGTCCTTAAGTTTTGTTGAAAGGCAATAATTTTGAACACTTGTCGAATTAAAATACAGTGTAGGAATAAATTACTAGTTTGCTCTTTTTTTAAAGGTCAAATATTTGTCACTTTAAACAAGAATTGAAATATGTGAACTTGTGAAGTGTAGTGATTGATGAGTAGAAATGCCACAAATTGTTGAAGAAGTTTCTGTAGGGGTGGCATGTCAAATATCCAATGTTGGTTGGTCTTTATTCAGTAGAGATCTGTGGAATTTTTTTTTCATTTTAAGTGTACTCAAATAAATGGACGAACAAATGGTTACACAAATTAAAGCATGGAAATCATGAAAAAACTCCATTTAGTGTCACTTTGGGCTGTATTTGGCTRCTTATAATAGAAAGATGACAGAAAAACTTTGTTTCTGGATGGAGTTAGTGAATATCCTTGTTATGGGATGGAACCTGTTCTTTAATTCTCAAGGAAGTAGTTGGCAGATGCATCTTAAACTGAGAGAGGGGTGTGTGCATGAGTATGTATTTGTAGGTGGAAATAAGTAACTTTATTTTTAAATTTGGACAGACGACTGAGTGATGTTCTAAAGAGAAAAAGACTGCCAAAACGAGGGCCAAGGAGACCAAAATACTCTCCTCCAAGAGATGATGACAAAGTAGACAATCAAGGTAAATAATTCTGAATGTATAATACTCTTACCTCCTTTTAAAGTAAGCTTATAAACTGCAGAAAGAGCTAGCTGTGATAAACCTCTTGATTCTCTTAAATTTTGTCTTTACTTCTTCCAGCTAAAAGCCCTACAACTACGCAGTCTCCTAAATCATCTTTCTTGGCAAGTTTGAATCCTAAAACATGGGGAAGATTAAGCACACAGTCCAACAGTAATAATATTGAACCAGCACGAACAGCAGGAGTAAGTGGTCTTGCAAGGGCTGCTTCCAAGGATACCATTTCCAATAACAGGTACACACACACAAAAAAAATCACAGTACTTGTAACATGATGTTGACTGATCGGGTGATTAGGTAGCGCCTACAAAGAAGTTGGAGCTTAACCACAGTTAAAAAAATTCTGGGAAAAGAATCAAGAAATTAAGGTAGAGAAAATAATATCTGAATTGTTTAAAGTTGCTTGGTGAGGAAAAATGGAGAACTGAGAAAAACAATGCGAGAAGTGATCTGTAGAGAAAAGTACTTGATGGTGTTGGAGTGAAAGCAGAGGGTTTTCTGTGACTGCTGTTTAACATGGAGAAAATTGTACTCGGGCTGTATTTACTTGTAATATTGATGTATGCAAATGCTAAGTGTGGCTAAATGCCTTCTGTGTGCTTCTTTACAGAGAAAAGATTAAGGGCTGGATCAAGGAGCAAGCCCATAAATTTGTAGAACATTACTTTAGTTCTGAAAACATGGATGGAAGCAATCCTGCACTAAATGTATTACAGAGACTTTGCACTGCAACTGAACAACTCAACCTCCAGGTTAGAAGTGGTAAACTTACTTAAAATGGGGGGCAGTCATTTCTTGCCTTGACTTATGAGTCATTATGACTTGGAGTAATTTTTTAGAATGAATGTGTATGCTCTGACACACACCACTTTATGATAAAAGACCTGTCCTAGCAGTGTGTCATTTGCATAGCATTTCACATTCAAAAGTTCTACAGTGAAGTGTCAGGGATTRACTGTGTTCTTAAAGAACAGTACTGGTTGTAGTAAGAACTTTGAGACTGGGGGGAGAAGGAGAGGGAAGCAGCATTTTCTTAAAATTATAGAAGAAATACAGATCGGGGTAAATGTGGTTGCATGTCAAGAACTTCAGCCTTGCTTTTCAGACAGTTGTGGTCCTTGATAAGTAGTCCAAACACATAACTTCTAAACCAGCACAAGAGCTGAGCTGTGTTCTGTGCTTTGATCTGAGCAATCGTTAAAGTACTAAACTTCCCCACCTCCTTTCTCCCACACAGATGTCATGTAAAACATGCAGCAATCCGAGTTGTTAGGGTTTTGTTAGTGGGCTTTTTTTCCAAACAGAAAGCACCATGGGCTTTTTTTCCAAACAGAAAGCACCTCTGCTTGGAGCTTATATTTACCTTGCATAAGATGGAAATGGGACCTTGTATTTCTCTTAAAGTAGAGAAAATGTAGTTGTTGCCAATAATGTCTCCCCTTGAACAGAGGCATGCTTATCCTCAGATTATTTGCCCTGCATTGCTGCTTGTATTGAGTTACTGTACATTCCAGACTTTCCTTTTTTCCCCCCACCCTTTAGAGCTGCTCCATGCAGTGAATAGAAAGCTAGCATTTCTTAAGCCTGTAATACCTGGGTAGTAGAACACTCTTCATATTTTTCAGGTGGATGGTGGAACAGAGTGCCTTGTAGAAATCCGTAGCATTGTCTCGGAATCTGACGTCTCCTCATTTGAAATCCAGCATAGTGGGTTTGTTAAACAACTGCTGCTCTATTTGACATCTAAAAGTGAAAAAGATGCTGTTAGCAGGGATATCAGATTGAAAAGATTTCTTCATGTATTTTTTTCTTCCCCAGTAAGTTTTCTTGTTTATTTGTTTTGCATTCTTACAAAATTTGAGAGAAAGACAACTTTCTCAAAAAACCATCTGAAAGGTTTTGTGTGGACCTTGTCTTAAAAGTGGAATACAGATAGAATGTTTTGTTTTTGTCTAAGTTGTATAACACTGCAACTTTCACATTGTTCAGTGTCTTGATAGGTCATGAACTTTTTTGAACAACCTATAATTACAGAAAGTTCCACACAGCAGTGGAAAAAATGCCAAAATGGCCAATTGTCTGAGTCTTGAACAACTTAAAAGTTGTTTCTGTCTTTTAAGAAGTTGATGGAAAGAGTTTGGGTAGTAATATTACCACTTAGGAATAAATACTGCAAGATACTAGTATTCTGTTTTTAAAGGAAAAAATTTGAAGTAGAAGAGAGGAAAGCAGATAACTAAAACTTCCAAAAAGCTTGYTTTTCATTTTTAAGGGTGAATGCTTAAAATCTGTTGGGCTATTCAGTTGAAACCAGGAGAGAAAAGTACATTCTTTGAAACAGGYCTTTGATAAACTTGTGTCATTTATTCATCCTGATACTGCTGCTACTTTCAGTGAGAGCAGAGATTCTTAATTTATGGTATAAATTGTTYAGGATGTTTTAATTCAAGCAGGTAACTAAAGACTGGACTGTATTTCAGCTTCCTGGAGAAGAGCCCCTTGGAAGATTAGAGCCATTAGAAAACGCACCTTTGTTGGCATTAGTCCATAAAATGAACAACTGCCTCAGTCAGATGGAACAGTTTCCTGTGAAAGTACATGACTTCCCTAGTGGAAATGGAACAGGGAGCAGGTAAGGATTAATGCTCAGGTAACAGTTTTGTTGGAAGCTTTTGTTTTCTGAAACTTGTTTCAAGCAGCACTAAAAGRACAAGTACAAGTAGAAGTACAATTAATAGAGGAGGTAGTAGAAACTTCTGACCCTGTTAAAGACAGAAGCAATGACACAGTTGGGTTTTTTTTAGTCAGTGGGAGATGGAATATTTTACTAAATGTTTGCTTACCATCTTGAAACTTGTCTCATTTAAATTGGGGGTGATAGATAAAGTTTAAATACATTCTCTAAATTTACCCTTTAAATATCCAAATGTCTTCCTTGTCCCCAAGTAACAAACACTGGAAAGACAATCTATTGCTTGGACACTGATGCTTTTTAGCAGAGTAATTAAATTGCAGAGTGTATTTACAGTGCTCAACTTCATTATTCGTCTAGGTTCTGTTCTCTAGGATGGTAGTGGATTAAGTGATAAGTCTTGGCTGTGAATAGAGTTTAAAATAGCTGTAGGCCTACCCTGAGTCTTAAGATACAGAATAAATTTGGAATCCAGCTTAGTAGTTGTGTATCAAGTAACAAATCTGAGTGAATAAAGACCTGTTTCTACAATTTCTTTTCTATACCTCACACTGTAGCATTAATCTAACATTGAAATTCAGTACTTTTTTTTGTGAAACTTAAAATCAGTGGGAATTAATGCAGTACACAGATTTCTTATTAGAAGAAATTAGTATCCCTATATTGCTTTTTGCAAGTAGTATGTGTTTTGTAATCTCAGAATGCTTCCTTATGTATATTATTTTTGTAAAAAGTGGGATAACTACTAAAATTAAAAAGCTGCTAATCATAGAAGCAAAATCCTGCTTTTCTTTTTGACAGAAAATGAAACACAAGAAGCCAGAGTACTGTAGCATTGTTTGACTGCAAGTTTTACTGTGGATTATGTCAGTGAGGATTTTGAAGCATTAAGTTTTGGTAGTCTTTTGCTAGCACCTGGAAATAGAAGCAGCCCAAGATAAGAGGCTTGTTGTATAAAASCAGCTAGCTTGAGTATTGGTAGTTTGGTGAGGTGGGATGTATATATAAACTATTCTTAGCAAGGAAAAAAACAGAGGAGCTTTCGGGTTTTCTCTTTGGGTCCTTATTAAAAAAAAATCTATTTAAATGAATATTTGCATTTTCCATGTCTGTTTCTGRTCCTTGTTGCACTGCACATAAGCACAGCTTTAAATCTGTGCCATCAGCTGACCWCTGAACTGCTTCAGATTTCAGTGATGATCAGTATAGGCCATCTTGTAATCAGACCTCAGGCTGGGCTTTCTCTTAATTCATAGAACCTCTCTTCCAGATTTTGTCCAACTTGGATTYGGGTGTTCTTGTAGAAGAAAACTTTTTATCCAAACCATATTAGCTTATTTGTAGAGAAATAATCTGACAAATAATACTCTGAACAAGTAAAACTGTAAATGCATGTGGAAGCCTATTTTGCTGCATTTTTAATACAATTGTGGTTATTAGATTCTTTGTGTAGCAACTTTTTTCACAAATTATTTTGAGTTTTTCTCTTAACAGAGGATCCCAAGCTTTAAAATTCTTCAATACACATCAATTAAAATGCCAACTGCAAAGACATCCAGACTGTGCTAATGTGAAACAGTGGAAAGGTGGACCTGTGAAGATTGATCCTCTGGCTTTGGTACAAGCCATTGAAAGATACCTTGTAGTTAGAGGTATTTATTTATTACACAGTCACTTGTATTTTCCTTTTTGGAATAGCTCCTGCTGTCAGTGTAGAGTCTGTAAAAACCTGTGAGGATTATGCTGAAGACAAATGGAAGGTACCTATGAAGATACCTTGCTCACAAGGGAGGAGATTAAAACTGTAGAGAATCTTCCTTTTCTGGGACAAACTGTTTCCTGTGGTAAACGGTTCAGTCAAAATACTAACAGAAGTATTACTGCTTTACTGTCACACTGGCTSTAGCTTGGCAGTTTTGAGTGCCAGGTGTTGATACTGAAATTTGTTCTGAATCTGACTGTTTTTAAACAGTTTCAAAATGTGTCAGTTAAAAAGTTTTAGAAGTTATAAGAGTCAGAGTAGCAAAGCATTTTTACTTTTTCCCAAAAAAGCAAATGACGATGTCTTCTCTTGCCTCAGGCTATGGAAGAGTCAGAGAAGATGATGAAGATAGTGATGATGATGGGTCAGATGAAGAAATAGATGAATCTTTGGTAAGCTTTTGCTCTGGGAGTACAGGGAGGGTGCAGTGTGAGGAAGGCCTTAAAGAAAAGCTGTGCAACAAGTTTCCTCACTTGTATGGTTATTTTTTTTTTGTTCAGGCTGCTCAATTCTTAAATTCAGGGAATGTGAGACATAGATTGCAGTTTTACATTGGAGATCACTTGCTGCCATACAATATGACTGTGTACCAGGCAGTCAGGCAGTACAGTTTGCAAGCTGAGGAAGAGAGGGAGTCTACAGATGATGAAAGTAACCCACTGGGAAGAGCTGGGATTTGGACAAAAACACACACCATTTGGTAAGTTGCCTAGAAAAACCCAGGAATAACTTCTCCAGTTTATTAAATGTATATACATCAAGAAATTTGGAAAATAGCTGTCTGTCTTCTTTTTTATTCCTTTGAAAAATGTGGAGCTTTGAATTTCCTGATGTGCTTGAGGTACTTAAAAATTAGGAAGAATTCATTGCTAGCTCCTGGTCTTCTTTCTAGCTCCTGAGTAAAGCTGTTGAACAAGAAATGGGGAGTTTTAAATGACACCTGCTAGATGGGGAGGAACCATTCGTAGTGTTGAATAACTAACCACAAACAGTAGAGAATGTGCAGTATACAACTAATGGTCRACTTCATACGAATTTTCCCAGTTGATTACTGTGAAAATGAATGTATTCTGTGGACATACTTTGCAAGAAACATTGACATATGACTGTGCTGAATGTCTTCATATTCAGCAGTCTCTTTCTTTTGAACATTTATATGTGCTAAAGAAAAAAGCAAACAAATAAAAACCCATAAAACAGCAACCAAAAAAAGCCAAAACCTAACCCAAACTCTCTAACCTCAGTCACTTTGGAGTTTTGTTTACACATTCACCTTCTCTCCTTCCAGTTCATGGAGCTGAAGGGTCCCTGTTTTTTCTCCTGTGTGAAATATTTTGCTTCAGAGGCTGGATCATATCTCAGTGCAGTGCTCTTGTCTTTCAGCATTTAACTGACATTCAGATAAAGTTCTGGAAATCTGAGAACTAACACCTTTAAAAGTGCTTTTGTTTCCCTGTAATTTAGCATTTCAAAACATATTTTTAACTTTTGTTTGCTTTTTAGGTACAAACCTGTGCGAGAGGATGAAGATGGTAATAAGGACTGTGTTGGGGGTAAAAGAGGAAGAGCACAAACKGCTCCCACGAAAACCTCCCCTAGGAATTCTAAAAAACATGATGAATTGTGGCATGGTGAGTGTGGTGCCTTGCTATATGTTAGATTTCCTGTCAGTCCTCTCAGAACTTCCACAGTGTTTACTGCTACTATAGTGTTTTTTAAACAGACATAGTATAAAAATAGTAAGCATATATATTTAGCTGTATATTAAAACTGAAAATAAGACATTTACTGAGTTGTTGAACTGAACTGTTGTAGTTAAGTGAATGCCATGACTAATACTGCCTAGACTCCTAACAATTAAATCTTGGGAAAAATTCTAATTGAATTGTTTTGCTAAGATGTTGTTTTTTTCTGCTAGATGGTGTWTGCCCTTCGGTGTTAAATCCACTGGAAATTTACCTCATATCTACTCCACCTGAAAATATAACATTTGAAGAYCCCTCATTAGATGTTATTCTTCTTTTGAGAGTTTTACATGCTATCAGTCGATACTGGTATTACTTGTATGATGTGAGTAGAGCACTTTTTAAATCACTTCAATACTAGATTCAGGACAGAACCATCTGAACATTTTAATCAACTTTTTCCCCCTCTCCACTGCTCCTCAAGAAAACAGAAAAATGCAAACACTATCATCTTCCACAACATGTTTGTCTAACTTCTGAGAAGATGAAGGCTGTAAATTCTTACAGTCAGTCATATTTTTTCATACTGTTTTAAACACCATATCCATGCTTTGTCCTTCTTTAAGTTCAAAGACCAGCGTTATTCTTGAAAATGAGATTGGTAGTAAACATCTACTCAGTCCTTATTTCATGTCTGAATCTCTGGATGAACAAAAGATCAATGAGAGTTTTTACTTTCCATGCTARGCAAATTAGAAGCATTAAAGATCTTTTTTAACAAAGACTTACTATTTCTTTCAGCATTTCTCTAACTAGAAATACATTGCTTTTATTTAACACAGAATGCAGTCTGCAAGGAGATAATTCCAACCTCAGAGTTTATCAACAGTAAACTGACAGCAAAAGCAAACAGGCAGCTTCAGGATCCTTTGGTAATTATGACAGGAAACATCCCGACTTGGCTGACAGAGCTTGGAAAAACATGGTATGAGTGATTTCCTGTGTGGGTCTCTAATTCCAGTTAAGTGGGAATCTTGCCTGGGCAGCACAGGGCATCATCCTTACAGGACCTGAGAGTGCAAAATGCAGTCACAGAAGTATTGCCAGATTACATAGTGGCATGGATGTTTACACCTATATTGCATAGTTTAAATCATATTCTGAGAGGTAGACTATGTGCAGAGTTTGGACCACTTCTTACAGGAATTGCTGAGCAATCTGAAGGTTTTCCACTGAAATTTTGATTATTCAGGTGATATTTTTCTCATGTTAAACTGCTTAATAGCATTCTTACCATATCACTGTATTTATCTTCACACGTTCAGTATGGTACATAGGAAGACACATTTATAAACAATAGTGATAAAAGAATAAAATAATTTTTATGAAGCTATATACATAGCACTTTGTAGTATCGTGATACAGAGTACAAGCTGTAAACTTCTTGCACTTGAAAGAATGTCAACTCTATTTTCTCRTTCTTGGGATTTTCAAGCGTGTTAACTGCAGCAATATTGTTGATGACTCTGGRAATACATACTCAGAGAAACTCTTTGGCTTTTAAGTTTAAAAATAGCATCTCTAACTTGCTTCATAAACGTTCCAGATAAGATGATGAGCATGAATGTATATTCCTAAACATCTGTAGCATTATTTGTTCARTAAAACTGCCTTTCCACTTAATGCCAATGGGGGACCAAACTGTTAACTTACACATGCCTTTGAGAATAGTGGAAGTGATAGATTAAAACAAGAAATTTCTCTGGTAGTCTTTGACAGATTAGAGTATTTTTTGCAAATGGTGGAAGATAGAATAGTGGTGCTGCTCTAGGCAGGTTCTCATGTCTTTCTGCTGTCAAATATGGGAGTTTGAGCTTAAATCTTTGATCTGTTTGATTTATTAGTTGTAGAACAGTAGTGAACAAGGAATTTTATTTTTTGATGTAAACTTTGCACAGCCAAGGCATTCAAGTATTTTGAGTTACTTTTCAAGAGGAGTCAAAAGTTTCTGGAATTTTTTGTCTCATTCATATATTGCATTTCTCAAAATTCCTGCTCCTAAGCATTGTAACTAAAACTAAAGTGTGCTTTGGAGGCTGCTTTCACCAGAGTGTAATAAATGACTCATTTTGGACATAGTAGATTTCTGTTGTGTTTTAAACCAAATGCTAGTCTGAGATGCTGCTTGGAGCACAGCTGACTTATCTAATGCTCTTCACAGCCCATTTTTCTTTCCATTTGACACCCGCCAAATGCTGTTTTATGTGACGGCCTTTGATCGTGATCGAGCCATGCAAAGGCTGCTGGACACTAACCCAGAAATCAATCAGTCAGATTCTCAGGATAGCAGAGTGGCACCAAGGCTGGACAGAAAAAAAGTAAGTAGATCTTCTTTAAAATGGAATGAAGGATCTATTTATTTTTGTGTTGTCTGTAAGAATATAATTGGGAGCAAGGCTTATTTGTAGAAGTTGGTGTTTTGGTGGTACAGGGAAGGGGAGGTGGGTTTGTTCCTGCAGTCCCCCAGCAGAGGGCGCAGTGTCTTCTCCATGCCGGCCGCATGAGGGCAGGAGGGGCACCCGACATAATTCCTGAAACTAAACTCTAACAGTGAACACAGAGTTTCAGACAGCGTTAGTGGTATTTCCGCACACTCGCTTGTAGATCTGTTTTGCTTGATTCTCAGAAGAATTCAAGTAATGAGATTTAGACTCTTAATAAACAAAAATACTGTCCTTGTATTTGGGGAAGGTAAATCACCTGTCATAACATAGTAAAACTAAGCTGGGATTGYGTTAAATTTGAGGGTGTCTTGGATGTCTGTCTTGAATCTGGAGATACATTATTTTAAAATTATATCTGCTATACATACTATATGACCTCGAATACCTGTGGGGTAAAGCAGCAGGAGACACRAGAATCAAGTTAAAAAAAAATATAGCTGCCCACATGTAGCAATCCCAGTGCTGTTGGGGTTTTTGTTTGTGCTTTAGCATCTTTACTCTATTTTCTTCTCTACATATTAGTTTGAGGTATTTAATGTCACATGACAGTACTTTGCTGTATCATAGTCCTATTGCCATACTCTTGGCAAGAATAGTACCTATTAATTAYACTGATTGTATGGCTTTGCTTTTTCATTTTACATTTAACACATTMGTTCTAAATAGTTTTCATATAGAAGCAAGAATTATTATAAGCAATAGCTTACAAATTGTTGAACCAAACTGTGGAACTATTGGCATGGGGTGGAAAAATGTGCATAACTGATTTTTTACCTGTTGTAACTGCCTTGGGAGRTGGAACTTGAAGCCATAATTTCACTACATAAAACTTCTCTAATGTGTAGCGCACTGTGAACAGAGATGAGCTGTTGAAACAGGCAGAATCTGTGATGCAGGATCTAGGCAGTTCAAGAGCCATGTTGGAAATCCAGTATGAGAATGAAGTAAGTAATATCACTGCAGTCTAATTTATCCCCTTTTTACTGAAGATTAATACAAAATAGCTACAGCTTTCTTAAAATGGCTTGGTTAGACCCTTTGTCTTTCATGTTGCTGGTGCTAAAGAGTTTTGTTTTAATTATCCCTAATCCTTGGTTGTGATTTTTAGTTGCTAGGAGAAGCTCTTTCTGATCTAAATTTAATAATCAATTGTAGTCAGCAGAACTCACCTTTTTTCTAACTCTTAAGCAAACAGTGTATGTTTCCTCAATATATGAGCATTAGGTGGTTAATGCTTTTACTGCACTGTTTCTTCTTTGTTATCTGGTCTTTCCAGGTTGCCTCTGTCATGTTGTGAATGTTTCTGTAGTTAGGTTCCCTAGATGCTTTTTGCCATGTAGTCTTTTTTATAGCAAATAATGTATAATCTTTCTCAGACTAAGTAMAGGTTTTTATATTCAAACTGACATAATGGACTTCTCTGTCTCCTTCCCTCTCCTCTCCCCTCACCCTCCATCCACTGAAGGTTGGGACAGGCCTAGGCCCTACACTAGAGTTCTATGCACTTGTATCTCAGGAACTACAGAGAGCAGAYTTGGGCCTTTGGAGGGGAGAAGAAGTGACTTTAGCCAATCCAAAAGGTAATTGTTCTACTACCTAATCTATAAATATTGATTAATATTGAATTGATTCTAAGTTGGCTTCAGTTATGTAAAGAGCACTTCAGTTTGTGGTCAAATAATATGCCTGATCATAGTGTGTGGATCTTAGTGAGTTTTGTTGGGGTTTTTGTGTGTGTTTTGTTTGGTGTGGATGGTTTTTTTTTGTTTTTTTTTTTAATGAGAAGCTTAGGTTAAGCTTATCTGAATGCCACTTGCATCTTGAAAGAAACTAGGAGAGTGAATACTGAACTCTTTTCCGTCTTTCTTCCTCAACAGGAAGCCAGGAAGGTACCAAGTATATTCATAACCTTCAAGGCCTTTTTGCACTTCCTTTTGGTAGAACAGCCAAGCCAGCTCACATTGCAAAAGTTAAAATGAAGTTCCGCTTTCTGGGAAAACTAATGGCCAAGGCAATCATGGACTTCAGACTGGTGAGAATGGAATAGAAAAATCTATTCTGAAGGGGTCKCATAAAAATGCTAGTTCTGACTGTTGAGGGATAAAAGCATTGAGAGTTACATGGTATTTATTACTTTCAGCTCCAGAAGTAAGGGCARTCTGAGGCAGGACAGGGAGGAGGATGAGCATGTGGAGGATGAGGCTGTGCATGAGGAAGTTTTGTGGAGGAAAAGGGAAATACACATTAAAGATCTTTACAGTGGCTTTTGAGACCATGGAGTAGAAAGGAAAAGCCATTGTCTGCTATGTGTTGCAATCTTTCCAGGCTTTCAAGAATGTTTTGGGCTCATTGTTACTCCAGTTGCTGATTGCTTTAATAGGCAGTCACTTGGGTTTTCTGACTGTAAATTTCTGAGGCAAAACCCACTAGGACACGGTGCTTTGGTGTGTGCCAGAACTATGAGATAGTATTGTAGATCTGGTCAAGAGATGAAGTAGTAAAAGATAYACTTTTGGAAGACAGTTCAATACTAAACAGTTCAGTGCTTTGCTTTCCAGGTGGATCTTCCCCTTGGACTTCCTTTTTATAAGTGGATGCTACGACAGGAAACTTCCTTGACATCGCATGACTTGTTCAGTATTGATCCAGTAGTAGCCAAATCAATATATCACCTTGAAGATATTGTAAGACAAAAGAAAAGACTTGAACAGGATAAAACTCAGGTGGGAAAATAACCCTAAGAATGGAAGAGTGCATCTTTACTCGTTTGGATTTTATGAAATAGCAATRATTCAGCATGTATCATAGGGCTTGAAACTGATTGTAATAGTGATAATTACTTTGTTCTCACACAGAGTAGTTTTAAACTTATTAGATCAGTGGCTAATAATTATGAAAGTCTTTTTGCAAAGTCTAGAATGAGAAATTGATTATGGGATTCTTCTGTGTGATTAAACACAGTCCCAGAAATGTCTAAAACTGCCAGATGTTTGCTTTTTGTTTCACTTTAAAAAGACTAACCAACTTAAATAYTGGTGGAAAAAATCTGTCCTTGCTTCTTGAACAGTCAGAAGTTTGGCTTTTTTTGGTTTAATCAAAATTTCTTGTTTCATAATATGTAGGATTTTTTTTCACTTGAAGAGCTGTATGCAGAACTGAGGTGAACTGTCATCATGCATGAGCATACAGGTTCTTTCAGACAGAGATTAATTTTTCAAGGATATCTACTCTTAGCTGAAAATACCACAGTTCACTCTGGCACTAGTGGTAAAAGGTCTTTGGCACACATTTTTTCTAGCATCCGATGTTAATAGATGGCAGGAAGTAATAACCTAATTTATATTCTTAGTACATCTGTCTGGTTTGTTACTAGTGAAAGTATTGCAAGTTGGTGGGTCTTTGTTCCTCTTTGCCTCATTGTCTCTCTCCCTCCTTGGTCATGGCTTTTAATTTCCCAAGAATTTGAAAAACCTGAAACCTGGTGGATGAAAGCTGAAAAATGTCAGTGTGCGTGCCAAATATGAATGTCATTAACTGTTCTGAGGAGAAAATAGCCTCTGAGCTGTGGCATATTTCACATTTCTTTTTCTTGCAGTAGTATTTTTCTAGCTAGTTTGTCTTCTGGCATGTTAAGTAATTCTAAAACTGCTAGAACAAAGTGTACTCCTRTGATCTTTCCAGTTTATCCATTAAGCTTGTTTATCTGGTTTCTCTTGGTTTACTGTTATATATGAAAACTCCAGAAGGGGAGAGCTGCAACAGTTTTAATGGTCATGCTCTACAGAAATGTCTGATTAGTCAAAGCTGYTTTAGAAGTCATAACTTTTGGATAAGTTTATTTGAATTAATTGTTCTCATTGGTTTTCACTTCCAATTTTTTAGACCAAAGAAAGTCTACAGTATGCATTGGAGGCTCTGACTATGAATGGCTGCTCAGTGGAAGATCTAGGGCTGGACTTCACACTCCCTGGGTTTCCCAACATAGAGCTGAAAAAGGGGGGAAAAGATACACCGGTCACCATCCACAATTTAGAGGAGTATCTCAGAGTATGTAAAAGCAAACCTATGACTAAAATTATCTTTTTTCTTGCTCCCAGGTAGTTTGTTTCCATATATATTCCAGTTCATTCACATAAACTAGGCATGACAGTAATTTTCCTACTTATGACTTTTCTATACTAGTTTATTATTACAGTAAGACTGTTAGAACCTAATTGCACCTGACTTGAAAATTGTGTAGTACAAGAAGTCTGGTTTATATGTAGTGAAGTCATCAGAAGTTTGGCTTTTTGGAGAAAAAGTATTTTAAGTGGATTCATTGTAAGTGGTTATGATAAGGAATTTTTTAGGAATAGTGATTGAGCAAGTTATTTAGCAGKAGTGATCTAGCATCCAGTGGCCTTTGAACTGCTGTAATAGTAGTGTAATTTTTTTGGGCTCAGTCTTACAAAAACATCAGCAGTTGTGAGTCAAAAATAATGCATTAGTTTTTTGTCCAAAAAGCCAAAACCAAACCAACAAAAATCCCAAGGAAATCTGAACCAGTCAACCAAAGAATSCCAAACACATGTGAAAAAACCCTAAACCCTAAAAAGAATAAATAAGGAAAAGATAACAAAATATTGCTGTAATAAATTGACAGTACACCTGTGTATTGATTCATTCCATGGCAAAARGGACATAGAAAAACAAAAGGTTGGTATTGCTGCACAAAGGTAGGAWGCTGTTTCTGTTGAAGGAAGTGATAAAGGGCATTGGTTAAAAACAGCCTGGAAAAGAGATGAGGAAAGCCAAGAAGAATGCAATATTATCACATGAAGTTGTGAGTGGGATGGAGGGGAGGATCACTGTACTCCAGTTGCTAAATAATGCATTTCCTGACAGGTTAGGGTGCTGCCAGTTTCAATCTGAGGACTGTTAAGTTCTGAAGTACTGATAAGAAACACATCTGATGTTTTGGTAGAAACAATTCAATAAGGGTCATGTAAATTCCTGTCTATCAGCTGAGAAATTTTGCAAAGCTGTTCAGTAATCCTTACAAGTGAATATTGAGCAGTTTCTGTTTACCTTATTGTTCYATACTGTTACCCATCCACTTCTCATGTGTTTATTTGTTAAAAGTAAATTCTGCTAGTCAAGAATCACAGAATTAAATATATTTGGATTTGAAGCTCTTTGCAGACCTAACAGAGGAGCAATACMAACTTCCACAGTTTATTAGAAACAGAATTTGCAGTCTCCATTTACTGAGTAATGTTACATTCAAGCATTCTAGACTGATTTCCATAGGTGCAGTCTTTTTTTCCTGCCCTAAATAACTTGTATCAGATATCTGATACACTGAGAAAGGCTTACACATGGCTCAGATGTCCTGTAGCTGTCCTGCRTCTGTCTTTGTAAAGGAAAATGAGATTACAACAGAAAACTCCTCCTACTAAAAACTTTTGGAACTTTTGTTTTCTTAAAGGATTTATAGCTTTATAGACTTGATGTGAAAGAAATAGAAAATATTTCAGAGGGAAAATTTGTGTGCTCTCCATCACAAGTATGATGAATTGCATTTTAGAAACAATATATTTAATTGCTCACCTGGCCTGTATAGCATCCTGTGGGTCAGCTGCCCTGCTCTTGAACATGTCATTTTCATTAAAATCTTGTGTGAGGATTAACATGAAAAGTAGTTTATAAAGCTGGAATATCCTAAAGTTSCTTTTCATGCCTCTTCTGCCATCATGTCACTCTTCCCTCTACCTCCCTGTTTTCCTCCCAAGGACAGTTCCCCCAGGAGCTGCCTTTATCAGAAAGTAGAACTGCTTCAATTACCAGTATAGTGAAAGACTTTATTATCTATCTTTTTTCTTTCCCTCTTCTCCTCTGTATTATAAAGAGGCCACCTTGCTTGTTCTAAATTTGTGAACAAAAAGTTTCAGTAGTGTAGATTTTTGTCTAGCAATTTGATCTTCTCTTTGAATCTGTGAGAATACAGTGATGCTTAATTATGCCACACTCTTGATCATAAAAACTAATCACAGTTGTAGGTAAGCAGCTCTGCTGTTARAATAGCCATAGACTGTTCTGTGTTGTAGAAAAGTTTTTTGTGCTGCTGGTGCTTGCTTCCTTTCTCTTAAGTATTAAAACTGGTTTGTGGAAGTAGTGCAGTGTATCTCACATAAAATGTAATCCCTGACTCTTCTATTGGAAAACTTACAGCAGATCCTAATGAGCTTTTGTACCTTGAGAGCTTTCTGGAAGCAGTAACTCTTCAGTAACTGGGATAGGGTGACAAACTTGCTCCAGGACTCCAGCAGGATCTGTGAACTCTTTAATCCTGTTCAGATGCATTCATAGATGACTTTAATCAGCACCACAGGCCCGAGCTTTTAACACATTTTAAACYAGTAGTTCTGTGTTGACAGCACATCTTTTATGACCAGCCCTTGTTTCCTGCTGGGGTTGAGGATATCCAGGGCAAGTGTAATCAGCAATAGCTCTGACAAAAGAATCTGAACTTGTCCTCCTGCAATCTGCTCTGTAAAATACCTTAATTTTGTGGAAGATTTATTTAAAAGAACTCTGGTCTCATTTGTGCCATATGACCTTTCTTCTTCCCACTGATTGTTGTTTCAATATGTGCTGTCCACTTTGGAAGTTAGTTTAATGTTGAGGGGGTAACTACAGATATAAAACCAAAACAAAACAGAAAAATTATGATCAAAAGTGTCACTGTCTTTTGCATTATGATTCTTAACCATATTCCAATAACTTGAAATGAAGGTACTGCTTTTGTTCCTATGTATTCTTATAATATTAAGTTACTTAGTATATCAAACAGGCTAGAGTTGCTTTTTTAAAACTTAATATTAGAATAGGGACCCATATATTTCCATGGGGGAAATTAAGATAATACTGCCAAATGATGCCCTATGGATTTCTGCTTCAGGTGCTGCATTTTAGGAGGTGTAAAGAGAGAGCACCTAGGTAAGGCTTCTAAAGATAACAAATGTTCAGATTTAATTTAAATTATTCTGTTAATAAGGYTTAGTTTAACCAGCTATTCTGAGTTCTGTTTGTTTTGTTAAAAACAAAGGCAAGTAAGTTGTTTAAATTCTAAAGTTCATGTTAAATTCAAAAGTTCATGTTAAGGGTAATGTAAATGATGAATTAAGGCAGAATGAGGCAATGCTGTAGAGCAGCTCCATGAATCCATGTGCACCCTGTGGGAACTCCAGTGAGCATATGGCTGGGCTGCTGGAGTTTGGCTTCTGCACTTGTACTTCTTGGTACAGTAGTGATCACTGCATGCTTCCTTTGTTCAAATGGCTGTTTTCATTTTTGATTTTTTCTTTCCCTGCAGTTGGTTATATTCTGGGCACTAAATGAAGGTGTTGCCAGACAGTTTGACTCCTTCAGAGATGGATTTGAGTCGGTGTTCCCCCTTAGTCATCTTCAGTACTTCTATCCTGAGGAGGTTGGTGAAAGTGTTTTTGCTACTGCTTTTATAACCTTTATGTGCATGTATGGGCAGTCTTAACCAGGGTGCAGGGCATTTGTAACAGTCTGACATTGCATTCTGATGCAAGTTAGTAAAACTGTCCCTGAAATTCCACACTTAACTTTTAAAGATTTCTCTGTTCAGTAGTTACTTATTTAATGCTTTTATTATGAACAGCTCCATGTTCTTTAAAATGTGTGTATCCAGCTTTTCTGAGAAGTGCTTTAATTTATGTATCATACTTCATTTCTCTATGTAATGTTGGTACCCTAATTCGTTGTATTGCAGTACCTCTGAATAGCTGTAGATAGKTGTGGACACTACCTGGATCTTCTGTTAGAACAATAAAACAAGTAGTCARCTCCTCAGCAGTAATAAGAGATTCAGATGAAGGGGTAAAGAATAACGATAGTTGGTCTTGCTTTAGTTTCACCACCAACATATCAATTTCCTTGTAAAATTCTCAACACTCTTAAGTGGACTGAATTGAATCACARTTATAGTTCTCTGGATGAGAAGAATGTTTTATTCTTCTTTGAGGGAGTCTGTTTGAAGGCTGTACTTCGAGGGGTTTTTTTACCTTTACAAACTCARACCTCTGACTTTAAGAACAAACATTAAAGCACACTTTGAAACAATGTGCTAGCCAAGCTTTGTGGTACTCCTGTGTTGCTGGTGCTTTGCAAGGCAAAGTGGAACATTTACTCCCTGTTGTTTAATTTTATAGTTGGAGCAGCTCTTGTGTGGCAGCAAGACAGACACTTGGGATGCAAAGACTTTAATGGAATGTTGCAGGCCTGATCACGGTTATACGCACGACAGGTAATATCTTGTTAAACGTCTTGTTAAACGAAAGATCAAACCAGTAGAAAATACTTTCTTGAGATAATGTTCATACATTGTTATTCAAGCTAAAGGAATTACATGGCATAGATTTGAAAATGTTCATACTGTTCTGAATATGAATCTGATGCAATTACTTTAATTATAAACAAAATAATACTTTCTTCATTCTTTTCCCTCCTCAGTCGAGCAGTGAAGTATCTCTTTGAAATTCTCAGTAGTTTTGATAGTGAGCAGCAAAGATTGTTTCTTCAGTTTGTGACAGGCAGCCCCAGACTGCCTGTAGGAGGTAGGTTTTCCTTATTGCATGTTGCTGTGCATGAAATCACTGTTATTGATGTATTTCTGAATAAGATGTTTACTTCAGTATAGGAACAAATTCCTTAACGTAGGTATTTAAGAAGTTCATACTGGTTTCCCATTTCTAATTTCAGAAGTGGCTGGGCAGTCGGGTATAATTCTCATAACCTTTGTGTTAATCTCATGACATTTCCTGCAGTTGACTGTCCAGGTTTAAATTGTTGCCAGAAAATCTGTCAGAGGGCAAAAGAGTTCAAAATTCAAATAAAACTGAAAGCTCTTAAAACTGTATTTTTTGGCTAGAGGTGCATTAAGTTATGGCAACAATATGATGCATTGTAACCTGAAAATAATAGTCTCCATTCTAGAAAGGAGGCAATACTTAGGATAGTATTAATCTTACTTAATTTCTCCCCCTTTTGAATTTCAGCATTTAGTTAAAAGACAGTGCAGTTAAACAGAGAAATTTACTGTCTTTGCTAGGGACTATTGTAGAATACACATTTTTAGGGACTATTGTAGAATACACATTTTACTGTATTCTCAGCTGAGTGCTTTGCAGGTCAAAAAAGAATTCATGCATCTGTTCCAGTGTTTACATTCTTTGGGATTTGGGGGAAAGACTTGATTATTCTTTTTTCTTAGTATATTTTGGGAGCTCTTCTGTGGAGACATGGTGCATACACAATTGAGTGTTAGGAGTATAGAAATGATAGGTGAAGTAAGAGTAATCAGGTACTAGAGTCATAGATGATTCCTGTTAAAAATGTGCATGAAGCCAACAAACTTAAAAGTATTRGTTGGAATAGAATTTTTACATATACAGAACACAATGAAAAGGAGATTCATGCAGCTGTATTTTAAATTAATCTTGTAAGATGAATCTGCAGGCAGGATTTGAGGTATTTTTAGCTTGTTGTGCAGCTTTATAAAGTTATATTCTGAATTTCTGAAGGTGTCCAGGAGGTCAGCTGTGCAATGTGTGCTTATGTCACTGGGCATGTCTGCAGTCAGCTGTGGGTGTTCAGGAGGAGCAGCCTTATTCTGAGTGTCTTTTCTCATTACTAGGTTTTCGGAGTTTGAATCCTCCCCTGACGATTGTACGGAAGACATTTGAGTCCACAGAGAATCCCGATGATTTCTTACCCTCAGTAATGACTTGTGTGAACTATCTCAAATTGCCGGACTATTCAACTATTGAGATAATGCGTGAAAAACTCTTGATAGCTGCAAGAGAAGGGCAGCAGTCATTCCATCTTTCCTGATCACAATGAAAAATGCAATGTCTGCCTGTTACAGCAAAAGAGAAACTCATGATTYTTTTCTAAATATATCACCTGAGTCAAGGAAACGTGTTACGCCTTCTTGTTGTAGAAAAACGGCTTGCAGATTATAAGCAAAGACACTTGGTTGATATTCATTAAAAGCCCCTATGGACTTAAAGTGATCAGGCCCTAAAAGTTGTTGTGACAAGGTTTCTTTAGCAAGTTCTTGTTTAAATTATCATTTATTTGATGAGTGAAGTTTTTAACTTGCTTTGCTGTGTGAAATTTAAAAAGGGATGTTTTTCCAGGCTGGAACAATAAATGTCGCTGTGCAGTTTATACTGGGCTGTGTGTATCCATCTAGCTAAGTCTGAAGTTTTTCCTCCAAAGACAACTTTTGTACATAAGTACAGAAATTAAAATACACCATGTATTTGACAAATCTAGTTTAGTAGACTAGTTCTGTGTACCCTCACCTGCCTCTAATTTACCCATCCTCATGTATTGTCTGATGTGCAATTCACTTGGTTCTTTTTGTGTGCAACATTCAACAATTGTTATGTTTTGGTTAGCATGGGCATTTAACTGCTCCATGCCTCTTTCTCTGATTAAGATAATTTAAATTTTACTGAAATCAAATATATATTGTCAATATAATTCAGCCTTTGTAACTAGGTAGAACTTTCTTATAGCTTAGTTTTACTGTAGTGGTAGGATATAATGGCGACAGTCGTTACCAGAGTGCTCCAGAGCTGTTTACACAGTGATTCAGGCAGCAAAAGCCTCGTAGGAGAGGCCAGGAAGAATTATTTCTTTCATGTAGTTGAAGTCCAACAGCTTGGGCTGGCCAGCGTGTATTGTGGTAAGGCCCAGAGCATTTCGAATTGATGTAAAGTTTTTTAAAAGACAAATTAGTCGTTCCMTTCCCTGTTTGAGTAAACTGTTTTCCTGTTCTTGATCTAAGTTCCTGGCTAATTTTGTAGGGTTTTTTTTCTTTTTTTCTTTCCCCCCAGTGCTAGCTTGGAACAAGCAGTTCAGCCTTTGTCTTTTGACACAGATAAAGCACCTGTAAGCAATGCTCTGTCCAACTGTTTTATGTGCTGATTTCTCAAATCTGCAATAATTTACTTCATCAGGTTAATGTTTTTACCTGAATATAAATAAAAAAGTTTGCTTCACCTTTTTGTTCATAGTTTTGTACTGTATGCCTAAAGTTCAATTGTGTAAATTACTGTAATGCAGGTAAATCATCCTAAATCTACTTGGCTAACAACCTGCAACTTGTGGATGATTTACTACTAAAACAAGACCTTTTAAGACCTCCAACTTTGAGGGAAATTTTTTTCCTTTCTATGCGTTCAAAAAACGGGCAATTACAAATATTCCTGAAATGTACCTGCTACATAGGTAATCTTAATGAAAATGTGATAGTTAATTACTTTTATTCAACTTTGAGAAATCAAAATTCCTTTCAGTGCCTAGAAATTGTTAAATTCTGGCTAATCAGGCTAGTTATTTCCCCTAAACTAACAAGTTTTCTTTTATCCAGCTGAAGAACTCGTGCTTCCAGAACATGTAACGGACATTCTTCTGGTGAACATTCACAGAATTACCTGTGCTTGCTCAGACCAGTGCCACTGAAATGTAATACAGACCTGTCATGAGCATGAGTAGAATGTGAAATCCTTGCACAAAGAACCTGATAACTGAACAGTTTTTTATTACCGTATTAAACCCGACCGAAGGCGCTTCTCCCTGTACATACAATAATGGTAGCGCGCCGTGCGGCATAGTTTGCATCCAACTTCAAGGCAGTGTTTAAACTATGGACTGGTGTTTAAATTGTTCTGATAACTTGATCAAACTGAGCACAAACAAGTGTTTATAGTGTGTGGATAGCAATTTGTTCATTTTTTTAAGGTTCTATATTTTAAAAAAACTGACTTGTGTAAAAAAAAAAGAAAAAAGCTAATATTTTGTATTAAAATATCGTGTGTATTGATACTTTTTTTACCCATGTTGTCTCCCTCTAGAATCTGGCTTTGACTTGGAAATTTTGAGGCGCTTTCAGATCTGATAGTGTAACTGTTTCTGTAACTGTTTCAGTGGGAAAATAAGTTGGTGCCTGTTTAAAAAGGAAGGAAAAAACAAGTACCTGTGTTGAAGTGTTCTGGCTGTCAGTTTGAGCACAGACTAAGGTCTTAGTTTGCCTGAAAAGTGAATGAAACCCTTTTGGGTGACACTTATTTTTTCCTACCAAAGGTAGCTTTTAGCATATTAGAAGAGCAATCTGGCTTAAAAGGTAAAGATAGTAAATTACAAGAATGAACTGAAAAGTCACATTTTGCATGACTAGCAGTACTGTCCTGCAAACAAATATGTATATCTAAAAGTCGTTCAGAATGAGTGGAGGGGTGGCGCAAGAGCTTAAGGATTTCTCCTTTTCAGGAATTTTGGATTAAGGGAAAAGCTCACTAAAATCAATCCATGGGTATATGTGGTCATTGTAGTAGTGCACTGCTTTGTATACCTTTATAAGGTATAATTAAAGGTACAATCAGAAGTCTTATCTTTGAAAATGGATGCTYTTTTTAGCATGGTAAGTTCAACTGTTTTTAGGTAACATGACCAGTTCCTGTTTTGGATGAGTTTCAKGTCCTTCTGTGTTAACAAGAGCAGCAAAAAAATAATTAATGGATGGAAGGGCCGTACAGGCACTGATAGCTTCTACTGAACTTGTGCAGTACTTTTTTGTTGTTGTTGTTAGATGTTGGCTTTTTACCAAAATACCTGGTTAGGGAACACTTTAGCGTCCCATCTGACATGAATTAGTTACGGTTGTTCTTCAAGTTCTCTAGGGAGGTGCACAAGAATTAATTCCCATCATGTGTGAAGTCCCCCATGCTCATTGCCAGACTTAATCAGATACTCAGATTTCCATAKGCAGACTGCTTGCATAAGTGAATTGTCCGGATTCTTCCTTCTTTCCCCTCAACCATGTGTTTTATTTTCTTCTATCTCCTATCCCTTACTGAGCTGATGAGAAGGTGGGTGCCTAAGGGCAGGGACCGGTGAAATTCCAGGTGCCTGTAACACTTGTGCCCTCTCTTCTGGCCCCTGATGGAGGTAGGTCTGTCATCTGTGGAGTTTCTGGGCCTTGCCCCCCTGTCTTCACATGAGTAGTGCCAGTTCCCATGATCTGAGCAGCCTGTACTCTGCAGAGGCAGGAAGTAAGGGCCTACCTGACATGAGAGAGAATGCCATGGTTTCAATAAGAATGTGCCTTCCGCCAAGCCAGAAGTTTGCTATAGCTAAAGCTGTTGGCAGAATGGAGAAAAATGAAAAGCCTTGCTGAAATGGATTCTGAAAATGCTGAAATTTGAGAGGAGGTGTAATCTGCAGATAGGTGAGCCTTTTCAGGGCTTGCCCTGTCTTTTACCTCCTTTCTTTTCCTGGTCTCTTGATTGCTTGAACTGTAAAGCATCTGTGCTATGGGATCTCTCCCCGTGTTCCCAGCGTGCCATATCTCTCCCACTGTGTTGTGTTCTTAGGAGCTTTTCTCAGGTGAGTGTAGGTGGCTGCCCCAAGAGTAGGAGTGGTCACCCCAGCCAAGCGCAGCAGCAGAGGCTGCRCAGGCAGTGCTTGATCAGAACCTTGGTGCGTTTTGGTACAGCAGATGGGGAACATTCCATCCTCTGCTGCCTGTGACTGACAGCAAATGGCTGAAGGAATGACTGATGCCTCTGGAGGAATACCATGTTCTTGTCTCCTGGTGTGCATGTGTTGATCAGGTATGAGGCTGCTTTGGGGGCAGAGGGAGGAACAGATTCTGGGTCTTTTTTGTGTATATCTGGGACTAGTGACATCTCAGGCTGTAGGCAGAAATAAGTGGAGGGAGATTAATTAAGACACATCCAGTATTTCCAAGGCACTAGATTGAAGTTCCTGAAAGCTCTGAATCTAGTTTGACAGCAGCTTCTGGAAAGCTGGTTCAAAGAGAAAAAAGGACAAAATGCTACGACAAGACACAACCTCAGAAACCCAAACTACTCTAAAAGGTGTAAGAGCTGACATGAAAGCCCCTCTCCCACCCACCCTTCATAAAGAGGGGAGGAACTCCCAGTCCTGTGATATTTCCCCCTAGGGAGAACACTGAGCAGTTGAAGATGGAAGCAGTATGCTGGGGTAAAGCAGCAYGTGCGCTGTGCCTTTGGTCCTGTCTGCCTCTGTCCTGTTTCCCCTCCTGCCCCTCATTTCAGGATCAGGATTCCTAAACCCCCATGAAAGACAGCAGTAGATAAGCCTGGGAGACACTGTGGGACAGCAGCCACCCTGCCCTCTTGCCCCAGAACAGGAAGAGGTGTGGAAGGAGGAGTTCACATTTTCCCTCTGCGAAATGTAAACTTCCACACTGAAAGCCAAGGCAGGTTCTTGCTCTGGAAATAGATGTAATGCAGTTTTGCCATGTCAACAGCTATTTCCCAAATATTTTACTCTTCCTTTAGCTGCTATCCAAGGTGTTCTAGGCTAAATATAGGCCTGSCCTGACTGCAGCTCGGCTGTTCTTGGGACTTCTTGAAAGCAGAAGCCTCTTTGACAGGCAGGGTGATGCAAGCACTGATCCAGAAATAGTTAGCCAATGTAAGAGGTGGCATTTTATTTCCCAGCCTCATCTTCCAGCCCTTTTTACAGATTATTGCCTCAATGTATCAAAACTGTCAGGACATTGGCTAAACAGTGAAAATTTGCTAGCTGATTACTTTTTCCCCCACAATGTTTCCCATATTCTGTGCTATGCTTCTCAGAAAAAAAAAAAAAAATATTCATTCCTTCACTTTTTAACTTGGCATGCTTAATTTACTGGAAGTACTGATGTTACTAACCATTCAGAAAGGTCTCCCAGAGTTACTGCTTGATAAAGGACCAGCTCTTGTTCTGGGGCACTGAAATTATAAATGCTACTCAGAAGGGGAAAAGTCATTTAAAAACTTAATCAAGCAGCAAAATTACTCTWTCTTTACTAACACTGGGTTCTAAGAGTGGTAATTTCCAATTTATGGCCAGCAGTACTGGCACTTCTACTGGACCAGAAGTGGGAGGGAAAGGGAGAAACTGGCAAGAGAGCAGCTCTGCTGGAAAGGCTGAGCCCTGGTCAGCTTTGTGCCCTGGCAGCCAGGGAAGGCAGCAGCATCACACACTGCAGTGATGGGAGCACAGCTGGTGAATCAAGGGAAGGGATTATTTCCTTTACTTCATATCCCCAGAGGAGAGATTTTGCAGTCCTCGTGGGTTTTTTAAGACCCAAATGGATATGTGTTTGTTTTACTAAAACATACCACAATTCTAAAATGAGCTCTCTTTAGAATTTAAAGTCAGAACTGTATGACAGCATCAAACTAAATTGATATGCATTTTACCCTTGCACTGTTTGTGCTACATCAGTCCCATCAATTTAAATCAATTCAGTGGGAGAAATTCATATGCAGAGAGGTTTTCTAAATTTTCTGATAAAATGAGTGGAAAACACAAGGGTCTTAGCTTCAGCTGCAGATTAAGGGTAATCTCYACATCAAAGTACTCCTTTTCAACTGGCTGAAAATTACAGGCCTTAATTACTTCTACCTTTCAAAATGGTTTAAATTCTCAAAACTTTTCTGGCTTCCTTGTCTGTTTTTAATATTAAATGAATTTCTCATCTGTGATGAGAAACTGTTATGACTCCATCCATGTTCATCTCTGCCCCAGCAAGCACCTGGTCATTTCCAATTTCTTCTGGAGTAAGTAGTTAACATGGTTTGACAGCACTTATGGAGAGATGCCATAATTGCATATAGAGGAGTTTCTAGAAAGAGCAGTTTTCACAGGTATTAGCAAGAAATAGCATCCTGAAAATGGAAAGATAGGAATTAGGAATGAGAAATGGACAAGATGGGAAGAAGTTCTGTCTTGTATGTGGAGTTTGAAAAATGAGTACTGATAGATGAGTGACCGACAGTGCTGTGGATGTCCATGGAGATGCTCAAGACATTTATAGTCGTGTTACATCACTCAGCTCCTGCTTTACTGTGTTAGTGCAAAATTCTAGTGATACAGACCTACAAAATACATTTTCTACCAAAAGCTCACTGTGCAGCTTACAGATTCATTAACCCTTGATCCTAAGAAATGTATGGGCAAAGGAACAGAGTAAGATGCTGTTTAGGATCCTATGCCCAATGTTGAGACCCTTGTACATTCCAGCTGTCAGTAATGTTTGATATTGTTGAAAGCTGTTGGCAGAATTCAACAGGAGGACTGATTTTGAATTGGTATAGATCCTGCTTGTCTATGACAGCATAAACAGAAAAAGATATATCCAGAAACTACCAATTAATTCAAATCAAGGAGGGTTTTATTTTGTGTATCAGTTATTTGGTGAGAGGCATGTATGGATCCACCAAGCAATCTTCGTTAATGGAGTTTCATAGAAAAACAGTTGTCTGAAGAACAGCAGTGAAAAAGCAGAGATGGGAGTTAAAGCTGTACAGGCAGCACATCATAGGAGGAACACAGGTGCTTCATGCACTAGCAAAGGTGACCCTGTAACTCAGCAGCCCCTGCTCTGCCCTAGCAGCACTGATCTCTTACACACCTCTTCCCAAAGTAAAAGCAGAAATGCATTAGGTAGGCAGTCAAAGCTTTACAGCTCCTGAATTGTGGAAGCACTGTTAGAACAGGCCAGAGGCTGTGCAATACCAGCTCTGTATTGTACAGCTATRTGTCACTTTTATCTTCTCATATCCCTGTTATTTTTGCTACATACATTATATGTTACAATTACTGTCCCCACTCTTGCTTTCCTCTTTTTCTTCTCTCATGGTTTATTTTTCAGTAGTCTTGCACTAAAAAACGTTCAACTGCTTCCTTCATACTAATAATTTAAAGGTTTTATCCTTCTGTGCTGAAGCAGACTATTTCTGACTAAACTGCAATCCTGATGTAATAGCACTGATGTCCAGATGTTTCACATCTGTTAAGTCCAGAATAAGGCTTTTAATCATTATTTCAAGAGATTTCCTTTTTTCTTTTTTTTTTTTTTTAGACACACCCATCCTCCCTGTCACCCTGGCTTCAAAAATAGATTCTTGCATCCACACTGGCTCTGAATGCTCTGATGCTTTCCTATCCACTCACATCATTCAGTGGTTGTACCAGGTCCATTACGTAACTGACATTTTTGTTTTCCTTTTTTTTGCTACTAAAGACAACGATGCTTATTCCCATTCAGGGAATGGATACACAGACTATGTTTTCCCTATGTTAATAGTCTCTTTTCTCCATGTATATTTCTTAGCTCCCTTTCCTCCACCACATTAAATATAAAGATCTTGTCTTCCAGTGCTCTGAGAAGGAACTGTTGTTCCCTCTCCTGTTCTTCACCTCACACTTGATTGTATTCTTGTGCCTYAGGCAATTAAAAAAATCTTTTAAAAGCTTCTTTGTCATGATACTTGTCCTAGAAATGATCATGATAAATGACAATTGTTGTGGATGCCTCTGGCTTGTTGTGACTACAACTGCAAGAAGAAATTGCATGTGCAGTGGTTAACACAAGGAGAAATGSTGAAGATTCAACTTTTACTGCCATATGTCCATGCAAGCTCTAGCACATTGGTCTTAATAAAGAGTGATCACAAARTGCTCAGCTCATCTAAAAACATGTTAAAAACGGCTTAATTTTAATGTAGAATCACCTACAAAGTAAAAATGCTACATTAATTATTTTAATAGCTCCTTAATCTGTGAGGAAAAAAAAAAGTAAAATTAGATCTGGTGACTGAAAACTAGAATAATTSAGATTAAAATTATGATTCCTGAGAAAAATATACCTTGAGTCTTCATCACTTGTTGTCTTCAAATAAAGACTGGATACTGTAATTTATGCATATTTTTAGTATGAATATAAAATAAATGAGAGGTTCTTTATGTGGGAGGCTTCATGAAAACTGGCCCAGAACTGTCTTACAACATTACCACTTTGTTTTGAAAAGGTTTTAAGAAGGAGTGGATAGAGTTTCTAACAGGCTGTCATTAACTCTGACTGTGGCCTGTGTGGAATGCCAGCACACATCCACTGCCTCTGCAAGCACCMCTGATACCTTGCATCTGTCCAGTCTACTTTTCCCTAAATTTGGGTTGATGTTAAGACCATGTTGTGCACAGTGGCTCTCTTTTTCATGACAATGAAGTCRTACTGGCTTCATTATTTTCCCATAAACATATAATATTTATTCTTAATTTTTACAAAAATTCGAGCCTGGTTGTTTTCCCTAGCAAGGTTCAGCATTGTGTAAACCAGTAGTTCAGAGATTTAGGATGAGTTTTGTACTTAGCACAGCCTCTCTGTAGCTGTTAGGCAAGAATCCAGCTTGCTGGTTAAGTCTKTAAATTGTTTAGGATCTGAAGCTTGAGCTGTAAAATTGGGGTAAGCCACTTCCTCACCCCAGAAGAGGGGTGAGGAGGTGGTGAGTCATGATCAGGTCTCAGTTAACTGGGACCCTGAGCATCCAGCCTTTAAAAGAGTCAGGATATTTTGTGGATCCACATTTATTAAAATAGGTGCATACCTATATAAGAGCAAGTGCCAGGTGCTGGGTCAGGGCAGATCCTGGTATCAGTTCAGGCTGAGGGATGGAGGGATTGAGAGCAGCCCTGCTGAGAAGGACTCGGGGSTGCTGGTGCGTGAGAGGCTGGACATAACCCAGCCATGAGCGCTCCCAGCCCAGAGAGCCAAACGCGCCCTGGGCTGTGCCCAGAGCCCCGAGGGCAGCAGCGCAGGGAGGGGGCTCTGCCCCTCTGCCCTGCTCTGCTCTGCTCTGGTGACACCCACCTGGAGCACTCCATCCAGAGCTGGGCTCCCAGCACGGGAGGGACAGGGACCTGATGGAGCAACTTCTGTTACAAGGAAGGGAGCAGAGAATTTGCTTTGTTCTGCCTGAAAAAAGAAAGCTTTGTTATCACCTAATTGTGGCATTCCAGTACCTGAAGGGAGCCCAGAAGAAAGATGGAGAGGGATTTTTGACAAGGACATGTATGGACAGGATAAAGGGCAGTGAATTCATACTGAAGGAGAGTAGGGTTAGATTAGATACTAAGCAGAAATTCTTCTCTGTGATGGGAGTGAGGCACAGAAACAGGTTGTCCAGAGAAGCTGTGCCTGTCCCATCCCCAGAAGTGTTCAGGATGGAGCTCTGGTCTAGGGAAAGGTGTCCCTGCCCATGGCAGGGATTGGGACTAAATGATCTTTAAGGTCCCTTCTCACCCAAATCATAYTGTGATTCTGGGATCTCTTTTTGAAATAAATGCTAAAGGAGAGAAAGAAACTGAAAAGACAAGTTTGGACTGAGCCATTGTCTACTAATTATAAAGTCATGTAAAAGAACAGAGAGCAAAAAAGTGATATTTTATTGTGAGTTTCTACTCTAGTGAGGTTGATATAACAGAGCAATAATAAATTGAAAGACTTCAAATGAACACCTGAAAAAGGTTTGAAAGAATAATTGCATGAAAGAAAAAATTGCAGCATATAAATTCCRTTTTGTATTTTCTGGGAAATTTTGTGCTGAAATAAAAGCAATAAAATCAGTTCCTTATTTGGGGTATTTTTTACTGCTGGCTGCTCCTTGAGAACCTCAGGTGTTGTTCTTTTGTGTCTACCAACCAAACTAAAGCATCACCTTTTTGTTAACTGCTCAGGAAGAATAACAAAAGAAGCATTAAGTAAGCCTTAAAACCTGTCAGTAAATTATCTTATGATTTTTTTGTTGTTGTTGTTTGGGTTTTTTGTTTGTTTGTTTTGTTGTTTTTTTCCTGGGGGAACAAAGATGTAGGGTCGGGGATCTATTGGCATTTTATTTTTCCTTTTTCCTTTTTACAACTTCTAATGTGTAAGGTTTCTAGTCAACCAGAAGACAGATGTCACATCCTCTGCCATGCACACCTTGAAATTCATAGAAATRAAAAGTAATTTAATTGCTGGATATAAATATAGCTCTTCTTCAGATATCTTGCTTCCTTGAAGTTCTTACGGTCAAATACTTCTTCTGATTGCTGCCATATTAAGCACAACACTTGAATTAYTGAAACATCTCTATAAATTCCAGGATGAAGATTTAAGGTAATTCTGACATTAATTAATTCTGATCCTGTGCTTTGCACTTGCTCTCTTTCTTTAAAAATTACTGGCTGTATGAACGATACCTTATGAATTATTTTCTTTATCTCTACTGAAGWTGTAGTTACATCAGATCATTATTTGAAAGTCTAGGTCACAGCTTAAGAAYAGAGCAGAAGATTGTAAATGGCAAACCCTATACATTCTAATTACTTTGTTGTATCTACATCATAGGATTTAAAGACCTTAAGCTGTACCTGTGTTGGTTGCAAAATCTGTTTTGTGAGAGACTTTTCCAAGAAGTGAATTCAAACCTGGTATAAATATGCAGAATTCTACCCAATGCTGTTTGCTTAGAGGTAGGTCCAGATCAGTTTTTGCCTATGATAAACTTCTCATTTTATGATGTACAGTAATATTTGCTGTGGTGTCACACAAAAGGGTGGTAAAAACCACTATGAGRGTATAAAAACCACTTCTTGGCTGAAGAGTGCCTGTGTTCAAAGGATGTGTACAGCTTTTTGGTGAAAGGTGTGATAGCCATCGAGAAAATCTCTGTTAACCCTTAGAGAAAGAGCTTTCTTAGATACCCGAGAGTTGTTCTGTTTGTGAAATATCTATACTGTGWATATTTTATCTCATTGTTCCAAAATTAAATAAAACCCACACAGGCTGATAAAAGTTGCTGTGAACCAAGCAAACAGGTGAAGATGTGGGAAATGCTGCCACTCCTCAACTGCCTGCCCCTGATAAAACACACGTCATGAATTTTCACAGCACGGTGTCTTTGTGCTCCCTGATAGAAGAGTTTAACTTCTGCTCTATGGAWTTTGTCTTAAAGCACAATTTATGACTCCTGAGAACTTATGATTCCCACCATGAAGAATGTTTCTCCACCTGGGCTGGCAGYTCTTGATATTCCTTGTGTCAACACCTCCCTACTTGTACCACAGCTCCCCTGCCCAGCAGACATTCAATAACAACACACACAGTGCACACARTTCTGCAGCATTATCACCACTTCTTACTGCAAAGTTAGCAAACAAAAAGAAGAAAACATGCACTTTTCAAACAGCTTAATGAAGGGGAGCAAGTTAAAATAAATATAAATGCAAGAGCTGGGTAGAAAAGCAGATAAATCCCCACACATTGTCAGGGAGCAAGGTGTGTGCCAGTCTGTGCCAGGAGAGAAGAAAACCAGCAAGTATTCAGGTGCACACAGAAATGAAGCAGTATCTTCCCCTCACCCAACTACAGCCATAAATAATGTACTTTAAAAATTCTGTTTCTGTTCAGAGCCTTAAACTACCTTTCCCCTGTGGTTAAAAACTGCCCTCACAAACCCAGGAAGGAGAGACAAAATAAGTTTCAATACGAAACACCTGAGCATGTTCCTTCCAAGGTGAGTATTCTCGCTGAATTCTGTGGGCTACTTATGTGTTTAAATTTGTACTCCAGTATTTTGATAAATTGAAGTGTGGGTCATTCAAAGTTAAATTAATAGTTTCTATTCCAGTAAACTCTATGTGGTTGGAAAGAGAAAGTTAAAAACATGCCGCAAACATTTTAAATAAATGCATTTAAAACTGACGAAACACAATGTTTAATAGTAATAATTTCTGTGATTCCAGCAATTATTTTCAAGGGGATGTAGCTTTAATTTTGCCGCCTATTCAGAACGGGATTGGGAGGACAATGGGTCTTTTCTGAAATTTGGCTTCAGTTGCATGAGYGAGGCCCTTCTGAAATTTTCCAAGTGACATGAAGGTCCCAGTCCTTGTGCAATTGGGAACTGGAACTCCTGAGATGCTGTAAAGCAGGCACAAGCTGAGGGAGGCATGAGGAAAATTTAGTTTGTCAATTTCAGCTTGACCCAAAACAAGYAACAGAAGAATCACAGTCCACACACAGTCCTCAGAAAAGGCTCAACACAGTAACTTTCTTATATAAATCAACTCCTATGCTAGTAAAGAAAAATGCAATAATTAATAGTTTTAAAGGAAATAATCAATATTTAGAAAATAGATCATTGTTGTCAGGGGAGAAATTTAAAGCATGAGGCTTTCTTTTAGCAAATAAGAGAGGGTTTTTTTGGTTACTAAATACTTAATCAGAACAGATAAAAAAATCTCTGCAAAATCTCCTTCAAGCCACCAGAGGATGAGTACTTCTCCATCAAAATAAACAGTTAAGCTGTAATGTAGCTTATCTAAGCCACACTAATAAGCTATTAAGCTGGTAATACAATTCAAATCCTAGCAAGTGTAAATGAGGGAGACAGCTTGAATCCTTATTGAATACTAAGATTATTAATTTGTTTATGGAAACCTGACTATGRAATTATTTAAACTATGCACATTGGAACATTAATATGCATAAAAAGAAATAGCATTTCAAAAAATGACAAATTAGGTAAGCATAATATCTTCTGTTGYAAGGTTAAATATTTCCACATGAAAATAATGTAACCTTTGTTTATATATTCTGTAAGAAGCTAAGAAAACAGTAATGAAGGTATGTACAACCCGACTCAGAGCACCGTGTTATGTCYTGCTTGGTCAGCTGCATTGTTTGACCAGCTTATTTTTCAAGTTGTTATTTTCTGCAAATACCAGGCTACTCCGCCAGCAGAATTCATTGTCTAGTGTAGCTGYCAGTCCTGAAACCATATTTTCCAATGCTTATCTAAAATGTCTTACTCCCAAAAAACCTCAGATATAGACCAGAATTATCAAACCCTTTGGGGGATATAGGAACAACTGGAAAAYAGGGTCACTACGTAAGTGACTGTTCAGCCATCCTCTTTGTTAGGGAAGATCAGTCAGCACCTCAACACAATTAGCATGAGACAGGAGCAGAGCTGGAGCACAAAGACACGTCAGGTTCGAGAGGAGAACATTTCTTCAGATCGTCTGGTTTTGATTAATAGTTCTATAAAATTTTTAGAGAACCGGCCAAAGCTTGTTATTAACAAGCATCTTCGACAGCCTGTGTGGAAAGGTGAAGTCCTATGAGACTGCAAAAGGACAAAGCTTTTGAGAGGGAGGACAGAGAGAATTACAGCTCTGCTGCTTTACCAGCAAATCCCAGAGCAACCTGGGATATATACAAGTTATTTCAGAGCACTGGGAAGATAACAGGGAGACAAGCAGCAGCCTCTGTGGACTTATCAAGAACAAATCCTGTCAAATGTAAATGCAGTCGGTTGGAGCGGAGCGGTCACGGCAGCGCCCGGGCCGCAGCCGGCGCAGAGGCAGCAGAGGGAGCCGGAGCGGCG
>JACDOX010000057.1:3630434-3650255 GCA_014549065.1 Cardinalis cardinalis | reverse complement strand
GGGAGGAGCACAAACAGCCCTGAGGAACGAGGCTGGAGGGGATAACGGAGGACAGACAGCCCGGAGGAACGGGGCTGGGGGCATGGAGGAACACAGCTCTGAGGAATTGGGCTGGGGGGATGGAGGAGCAGACAGGATGCAGGGACAGAATATCATGGTCAAGCTGCTTGAGACCCTGACGAATTTTCAGTTCAGTTAGCATCACCAGTTATTTCTGCTCGTGATAGAGCTTTCGGCCATACGTTAAGTGCGAAAGTTAACGAAAATTGTTGCCAGGAATTCTCCTGTACCCTACGACAGGGATATGAGAAGTCGTTAGTTACGAGAAATTCAAATACTTCACTTTTGGAGAAGCAAATTAATAGAAGGCCAAAGAACAGGGGTTATCTATCTGCTCTCTGTTAGCTGATTTACAGATCGTGTACCCTAGTTCTAGTAGGAGGTAGTAGAAAATTCCCCAGAAGACTGGTAAAATAAAAATCGATTTTTAAAAACCAACCGTAGGTAACCCCACTCGAGAAAACAGGTTCTTGGCAGTATGGGAAATGATAGGACTAGTGTTTATGCTTTTCATCCGATCCTGCTTCGGTCTCAACAGAACTTTAAAGTAATCATCAGCGAATTTCACTTGTGAAACAGTAAACAAGCAGCAAACGGTGAGCTGATCTTACACAGGAGTGTCCCTTCCCGGCTGTCTGCCTGAGCCGGGGCAGCGCTCGGTCCCGCGGGGCTCCTCTGCCCCGTCACTGGCACCGGCCGCGCGGGCGGGAGGCCCGGCAGCCCCGGAGCGCCCCTCGGGCACCTCAGTAACGCGCTGCTCTCGTCTCACACCAGCGGCCGGGGCGCAGCGCCGCTCCCCGTGCGCCGGCAGCTCGGCACAGCCCGGCCGCCGCTGCCCCGCCCGGGGGATGGGGCTGGTCCGCAGCGCCGTCCGTTCCGCCCGGGCTCAGCCTGGCCCGGCGGGTCGCTGCAGCCCCAGCCACGGTCCCGGTCCCGGTCCCGGTCCCGGTCCCGGTCCCGGTCCCGGTCCCGGCCCCGGCCCCGGTCCCGGTCCCGGCCCCGGCCCCGGTCCCGGTCCCGGCCCCGCTGTCCCAGCTCGGCCGCGCCCCCTCAGCCCGTCCCGCCGGGCCCGCGCGCTGCGGCCGAGCGGCGCCCCCTGGCGGTCACGCGGCGGCGCGGCAGCGGCTCCGCCCCGGCCCGGCCCCGCCCGCCCGTTGCCCGGGGAACGCGGGCCGGGAGCAGCAGGGCGGCCGCTGCCTCCATTCCTCCGTCCCTCTTTCCTTCCTTCCCTCCCTGCCGCCGCCAGCAGCGGAGTGGCGCCCGCACCCGCACGCCCCGCCGCCATGCCCCGAGCCGCCCCGCTCCTGCTGCTGCTGCTGCTCGCCCTGGCCGAGCGCCGCGCCTGCCTTCCCGCCCCGGCCAGCGCCGCGCCCCCCGGCCGGGACCCCTGCCTCAGCCAGCCCTGCCGCAACAACGGCACCTGCTCGCCGCTGCCGCCGCCCCGCCGCCTCCAGCTGATCCTGCCCCAGCCCCCGGTCGGCTACAGCTGCACCTGCCCCCCGGGGGTCACCGGCGACTCCTGCCAGGTAAGGGACGCGCCTCAGCGCCGCCCGCCCGCCGCGCGTCCTTGTGCCCGTCCCTGCCCTTGGGTGTCCCCGCGCTCTGCGAGGACAGAGCCAGTGTTCCCCCCCGCTCCCGTCTCACCCCTGCCCCGTCCGCGGGCGGCTCTGCCCGCCCTGCCCCGCTCCGCATCCCGCCCTTCCCGCCGGCCCTGCCGCCCCGGCCGGTGCCGGTCCCTGGCGGGCGGTGTCGCGTCCCCCCCGCCCCGCTCGGCCGCTCCCCCCGCCGGCTCCGTTCCCGGCCACCGCGGGCACCCGGAGCTGCGGTGGCCCCGGCGCTTCCCGGGCTTCCCCCGGGGCTGCCGGCCCTGCGGGCTGCGAGCCGCGCCGCCGGCTGGCTCCCGAGCCGGGAGCCGCGACCACGGGCGGCAGATGGAGCGGCTTGGGGCTCCGGGCTCGGTCGGGGTGCGGGAGGATGGGGCTGAGCTCAGCTGGTGCCTGCCAGGTTAATGTCAGTACTTCAGCCCCCCCCGCCGCCCAGATCTCGCAGGTTATTTAACACTGACTTACTGGAAGGTGAAAAGGATGGTCCTTGGAAGCGGATGCTCTATTGCATTCAATGCTAGTCCTTAAATCGTGTCTCCAGTAGTCATTTTCATAGGCTAGGAGTGCTTGCTCYCACGTTTCGGGTGTTTTTTGAATTGATCTTGAATTCTGAAAGATCAGAACGCTAAGAGTAGGGACAATGATCTAAAATTCAGAGAAGCAGTAAGAAATATCCTTCTAATGTGCTTGGTCATATTGGAACCTAATGTAATATAATATTTGAATTTAATTATTGTAATGTGAAATAGTAGTTTTTTTTCCTTGTGTCTCTAGCATTAAGGATTTTTGTTATCATGTTAAGAAATTCACAAACATTCAGTTTTGTCTATTTCCAGATAAGGAAAAGCAGGTGCAGGYACACAGAGGTTTGTTTCGTGCATGTGTATATGCTGGGGTACTTTCTGTGACAGTGGTGTACAAAAGGCTCTGTGGATTGATGACCATTTGTCAGTGCTCTCGCTTGTAAGTGCATTTGACATAGAAGCAAATGACTTCAAGTAATTTCAGTCAGCGTTTTAGTCTTTATTTTCTTGTTCCTTTGTCGTGTAGTATCTGAACCATACTGCTGAATAGATGAAAGGGATAATGCGTTTACTGAAGACTTAATGTGTAGTGGAGTGTAAGAGTCATTGTAAAGCAGGAGCGCTATGCACAGAGTTCTCTGCTTCACTTGAAATGCCTCAGCTGGTTCAGTGTAACAATGAAAGTGAAAATATTTACACTAATGAGATTCTGTAAAATCAGAGAGATGAAAATGGATTAAATAGATTTCTCTTTGGCTATTTTAGATCTTGTCTTAGGAGTTTACTGTTTCTATCTCTACAAGGAGAGAAAGAGAGCGCTGTGCGTTTGCTTCTGCACGTTGCTGTTAGACTTAAGTGTCTGAGATCGATCACTGAAAGATTAATGACCCTTTTGAAGACCTAGTAAAATGTAACACTTGCTGCCATCACACCTCCTGTGAAGTGTTGTGCCTGGGGATCTGGGTTTAATTGTTTTTCTAATAAAAGACATAGGCAATGTTTTCAGAGCAGTTATGCATTCTATTAACTCRTAACAGGAGGCTCATGGTGTTACACATTTTGTTTCTTTTTATAAAACAGTGAGTAATGACCCCTGCAAGGAATGCTGATAAAGAAATGAGTGCCGCTTCTAGCTATCACATCAGCAGTAGAAGTGTGGATACCAGGTAGTTCTGGAAAGTTAATATGGCTTTGAAATGTAACTTTAACTGGAGACCAGGCAGGTTTTTTAAAAGGTGTAATGTAAAAACAGTACACCTATCTTTGAGGTTTGGCTCATTTGATCAAAATAGGGAATAAATAAATGTTGTATAGATGTCTTACTTGTGTTGCTCTGTCGTTCATATACCTCAGAGATGTATCAGATCTCATTCAGGTGTCATTCAGATACCTTAACAGATGCCTAATGGCTTAAACTGCCACAAAGAAAGGTCATGTTTTCTAATTCAGTGACAGTAAAAAACTGTAATGATTTAAAAATAACTGTAAGGATTTTTTTTTTCATGTGCCATTACAGGTTATGAGAAAACTATTGGCTAAATCAGGATGGTATCACTTGGATATATCTAGATATGGGTTTTTGTCTTACTGCTGCAATTGTTGCTGAACAGTTGGACTCATAGAAGGAAGTGCCAGGAAAGGAAGAAAGAATAGGAATTATTGTCTTTAAATACTCAGAGCATGGAAAGTAAGTTCAGATTTTTGGAATTTATGGTGGAGCTGGAGTTCTTTGGGAACTCCAGCTTCCCTAAAAAGATAGAATTACTTTCATGTTGCTTCTTGTAGTGAAGGCAACATTTCAATGGTTCTGCTCAGATGTGTCAAGATTTTAGAATGAAGACAAAATGTTCTGAATGTGCCTGTGAGTCAGCTGGGCATGGTGAAGTTGATAATGCAGAAAGATTGCTGAGAGTCAAACCTGGAGACTGCACATCAATTTTACCCCTGAAGATTTTACTGTAACTGGTTTTGATGCATCTGTGGATGCTGGCATGGGAAAAGAATAAAACTGACATCACATGAGATACTTCGAAAAGTCCAGAGCTTTCCTATCACCAAGTGATGTATTTTAATGGGTCAAGCCAATTCCATGATTTCATGTTATAATTGCTTTAGTAACTCATCATTTATTTAACCACAGAAATTACAGGTCCTTCCAGTGCATCCATCCCATGAATTATGCATTTGTATATATCTCACATTTTTTATGGTTTGAATATACTTTGCTTTGCAAACTTCAGGCTTTTTTTTTTTAATGGATTGTCTGCTCCCCCTTTGTGGGACATTGCTCTAATTTACCTCCATTTGTTTTCACGGTTCTGAATTTTTTCCCACTTTTCTTTACAATACTTCTAGTCTGTAAGGGAGACATAGAATTACTGTGTTGAAGTACCTTAAACTTTGGTCTGAGCAAAGAAATCACATGTATTCCCAAGGAAATTGTACAAAAACTATAGTGAATTCAACTGCCTTTTTTCTGTGGGAATTTGAAATTGACCATTTCTCAGGTTTACATTGAGAGAATTTGATGAAATAAACTGATATGAACATATACTAAAGTTCCGTTAACTTTAAAATCCCTAAATTTTTATTTGTGTTTTACTTTTAAGAGCAGTCTTTATTTTTAAATGACTAAGGTAATCACTACTCTGCTATGTTTAATGATGTATAGAACCAATAATATAGTTTTTCTTGACCCAGAAAGTTGTATGTAAAAATTAATCTGTGTCAGTGCCTCATGAAATAATTTTAGAGACATAAGGCACAAAGTAAGTAGTTGGGAAATGAAAAACCTTCCTGATCAACTTGAGAATTTGCTTAAAAATACAGAATTGAAACTTAGCTAATTGCATTGAGTTGCATGATGTTTATTTGATCCCATGCTAATGCTAATTTCGTTCAAAGGCTATCACATGAAGAAATATTAAATTATTAATGTATTTTAAAATACTGTCATACATGCTTTGTTTTAGTTGCTTGTCTTGTTCATTTTTTAAATTTAATTTTCCCCCCTCCCTTTTGGTTGATAATTTTCTCGTGTTCTTTTACTTTGTTGCTTTTTAATATATTTTTAGTTATTTTATAGATTGTCAGTAATGAAAACTAGAAAACAAGCAGTGTCCAAGCCTACTGAAGCAGCACTCTGACTGTGCAGCAGTTCCCTTCCATCCAGTCGGATTAGTGATGACTGACTGTTCCACTTCTGACCGTGGCGTGGTAGCCACTGGTACAGGSCATTTTTGAGATAGTGCTCAAGTTACTCTTTTAGTAGCAAAGAGTTCTCTTTGGTCTTGGGGATGATTTGTTGTGTTTACTCTGCTGGTTGTATTTCCACATCTAGAACAGAAAATATTTTTTAACATAACTGTGGACATTTTATTTATAATGGAATTCGAGAAGGATGTAGCCTSAGTTTAAAACAGTCAAGGAAGGAACTGATATTATAAAAACTGGACAATAGATTACATTTTAAATTTTGTTCTTATAATTATTTTTAGAATTTTTAAAGTTATTTTTTATTTCCCTCCTGAATTTCTGCCTGATTGTTCTTCTTCATTCCCTCCCTTTTGTTTTGTACCTTTGAATGCCAGATGAATTTATTCTCATCTTTGATCATAGTATTTGAATGTTTGTAGACTTCAGTGCCGGGATTTCAGGATTTTTTGTCCTTTGACCTCTACTTTTGTATTTTTATCTTGTGTTGGGTTTTTGCTTCTTTTTTCTCTGATTTTTTTTTGTCTCAGTAGATTTCTAGTAATGTGTTTAGTGCTGGATGCAGCAATCCAGACTTAACAAAATGCTGCAGGAAGAGAGATTGTTTCTTGGCTCACTGGTCTAATACTTCAGCCTGAGCAGTATGAATTTCATTGGCCAGGTTATTTCAGGTTGCACTGGACAGTCCGTGTAAAAGGACATCCTTTAATCTAACTGCTAAATCACCTTGGTGTCAGTATCCTGATTAATTCCTCACATGATCCTGTTTTCTATTAAGCGCTGACATCTCTTCTGAACAGTGGCTAGTCCTTAAATGAATAGTGAATTCTCTAATATATTTAAAATGCTATTTTTCCCATTCTCTACTCATTAATGAAGGGTRTATACTTAAATTATGTGGTTATTGTGATTCAAATGTTTTTTGATGTGACCACTGTGTTTGCTCTTTTACCTTTAATAACAGTAACATGGAGAGTTAGCAGATGCCCTYGAATTTTCTTCTTTTATGGATGACCTTTAGTCGGAGTTCTGAGGTACCATGTTGTTTCCTGCTGACTAGCTCTGTTCACTCTTGCAGTACTTTCAGGATGCAAAATTTAAATATTTCTGATGAATATACTGTGTGTGAGGAGAGGCTATGAGAGTTCAGTCTGTTTTACCTGGAGACAACAAAGGGGGATCCAAGTGCCCTTCTCAACCACATAATGGGTGGTCATGGAGAACAGGAACAAGATTTTTCCCAGATGTAATCAGTGAAAGGAGAGGGGACACACATGCTATAGTAGGGGAAGTCCCAGAAATCTAAGGAAAAAATTCCTTGCAATGATGGTGGTCACACACTGGAATAGACATTTAGAACAGTTGTAGGACCTTCATCCTTGGAGATTCTGGGCCTGAGTGCCCAAAACCCCAAGCACTGTGACCTGAGCAGGGCTTGGAGCAGWGAACTCCCTCAGGGTCCTTCCAGTCTGAACTGTTCTGTATATACAAACCCCTGTGGTTTTTTTTTCTCCCATTAGATTTTGCATTTGCCTATTAGTCTTGTCCTGTTCCTGCCTCCCCTTTGCTGGAAATCTGAATTATTTCCCTGTTGTTAAATACGTCTGTTTTACATCAAGTTTAGACTGTACCTGGATGCTGACAAACTTCTTGCCATGCAAGCAGGACTCCTAAGATGCCAATGTTACTGTTAGATRTTGAAAAAATGAATTCCTGGACACTTAGTTTACATCTCCTTTAGTCACAAATGACTGTATTCACATTGCACAGTCATTGTTGAGTTTTTTTTCAATTTACAGTTGTGTGTCACGTGGAACTTATGGGTGTAATTTGTTTTCTGTGAGTTCTTGTGGTCTGCAAGTGCAGTGTTRTTCAGGCACCTCGTGAACTCTGGTCCCCAGGGTTGCAGTGGAGCTGGTGARGTTCTGCAATGTGGCAATGTGTGGTTTCAAACAGCACAGAATAAATAAATGGGAGAACTAGTTTCTTCTCCCAATTTATTTTAGCGGTTAGAACATCTGGTTTCTCTGAGTGTAGTAGAAATGTATTTCCAGTCAGAAATTTGAGCTTTTAAAATTAGCATCTTGCCTTGAAGTAAGAGACTACTCAGCAGTTTCCTAAGCAGTCAATAAAATTTGTGTTGTGATTTTTGCCACGGGATCTAAACAAATTTATTGTAAATATCTGTAGAATAAAACTGGAATGATACAATAASCCAAACTATCTCATATCTCAGTTATATGAGAGGTTTTTATTTAGGTATCATCTACACACTGACCTTTGGAATCTTTGTATTGTCTTTTCCAGTATCTCAAAAGGCTCTCTTTAAATTAGTTAAAAATAGTTCATTTTAAAGGCTTGTCAGGTCATTACATACAGTGCAAACTATTAAGTTCTGAAAAATTCCATCATATAAATGAAAGTTTCATGTGTTACTTTCAATACAATAATTTTTTTATGATTAAAGATTGCAAAAAGCTGGATTGGGTGTAAAGTAACAGAATAATAGTAGAAGATATACCATGCTAAGATGCTTCAGCTTTTCACATGTATTTTATTGCAGTTTATGCTCTTTGATCTAAGAGAATCAGTTTGCAATCATATCTGCTTAAAAACCATCATTGTTTTASTTTCCTTTGAAATAATCTAACTTGATGTTGTCATATGTATATTGTGTAGCTCTGGAGCTCATCTTTAGTGGAGCAGGTTCCCAATGAAAGTGGAGTTGAATGCCTTGGTTCAGTGTTACAGGAGAGGCAGTAATTTCAGTAATTTCAGAAGCGGCATTTCRCAGGATCTCACTTGATCACAGGGTCATGAGTCTAGAAATCTTAGAAGGTTATTAATTAAAATCAAAATTCTGTTTTAATAGGCAGATATGGGTCTGCTGAAAACAGTGTCCACTTGGCCACAAACATACATTTGTTGGTTTTTGGTTTTGCAGTTGCTTTTGGTGTTCTCACAGCTCACTCTGTACTTGTTAAATATCAAACTCCCATGATATTTTGTGTTACATTTGTGTTCCAGTTAATCCCATATCTTGAGTGGTAAAAAATAATTCTGCTAGTTTTCATTTTCTGTCTTTCAATGTAATTGCATTCCCCTGTTGCATTTTTTTCCCTTTAAAAAATGAGTTATTCCACTCTTCCCTCTGTGTACATTTAGTGAATATTTTTCTTTTTGTGGTGCCCTTTCTGAACTAAGTCAGTTAATGATATTCCTCGTTTGTTGGTTAATCTAAAAAAAGGTTTAGTGCAATGCTAAATCCCATTTTTATGTATGCTGAGAGGTCATCTGTTCTCTTGACAGCCACACTAGAAGAAAGGCTTCAATAATATTAATTTTTTTTTTCTACTTTTGGTTGATGTGGTAAGCTGAGCTCAGCAGCCTGCCTAGTGGTATGGTGATCCCCAAATGAAAGGATCCAAATTTCCAGTGCACCAGCATCAGTTGAAAGCACATTTCTTGGCAAAAGTAGGGCTAAATTGTATTAAAATTTCTTAGTGGCATTTAAGTAAAAATCTGAAGGTAAAAACAGTTTATTATGTGCATTTCACACAGTAGASCACTGTTAATTAAGAATCTTGTATTGTTTTTTAAGGAAAATAAGTAGTTTATTCACCTTTTTGTTTCTGTATAGTTTTTCCAATCTAAACATTACTGGTATGAAGTAAACTCCAAAATAAACGTTCTCTGGAGTGAAAATATTAATTTTTCAATATGAATTCACAAAACATAAATTGTAATTGTGTTATTAGAAAAAAGATCTTGAACYGTGATTCAGCTGTAATTTTCCAACAGTTTTGTAACAAGAGAAAGGTACATCAAAATAAACATTGAGAAAGTAATGTTTGCTTGATCAGAAAACTCTTTAATTTTTCCATTGGCTGAGTGTAATCTCTTACAAAGAAGCACTCAGGCACTCAAAAGCTGATTTGTGTGCTGCATATGGATCCTATTTCAGCTAAGCAGTACATATCACTGCCCTATATTATTTTTAAGTTGACCTTGGTATGCTTTACTATAATACAGGCTGTGAAAATTATAATGTATTTTTAATATTATATTCTGGTGTAAACCCTGAAAAAGTAGCTCTAAATTCTATAGAAAGGTCTGGAATTGATACATAGTGGCTAGGAATGGGGATATCAGGATTTGGTGSTTGCAATTCTCACTGCCTTGCTGAGTCACACTGGGCAAAAACTCATAGAACCTTCTTACTTCCATTTCTCCTCTGTAAATTCAGTTAATCCTGGGTTTTCAAAAGGTTAATTTGTGAATAAATATATAGGCTCCAAGACTGCTTAGTGAGAAGTACTTTATAAGGAAGCATAGTATTGAAATGCCAGATTCTGAATTACACATCAGTGATCCTATCAGGATATATGTAAATTCTGATGAAAAAAGACTTCTTATTAAAGAAAAAAAATCAACTTGGACTATTTTTATATCTGGCAAATACTCAGTCAAGCAGTTTACAGATGAATTTAGTTTCATAATGTTCTTTCCCACTGGAAACAGGGCAATAGATCAATGACCAGTATTTCAAAGACTTCTGTAGCAAAGGTGTTTGTGAACAAGGTGCTCTTGAATAAGGTAAGAACAGAATTCCAATTGACAGTGAAAGTAGGGTTGTTTTACTGAGATAAGGTRTGAATGTTAATGATTTTGAGAACTTTGTTGTACCTCATGTATTAGTTGCAACAGCAGCTGTATTGTCAGTTTGAGAAGACTTTGGGGTAGCTGTAGGAACAATAGCTGTAAAGAAAGTAACAAGATAGGGTTCCTTTTCTTTCCAACAAGCCTCTCTTTCAGCCCAGGTAGCCCTTATCTGGTCCTTTGTGCTGGGTCTAATAAAGCTGCAGCTTGTTCACACAAGTGTACAAGAGGAGGAATAACTTCACTCAACCATGCCTATTCTGGATAAATAAATAAACTCTGATTCTTTGGGAGGACTATCCATGAGTTTTCATGGGTGTATGTGGTAGAATCTCCACTGAACCTGAGTGTTCAACATGCAATTTAAAGATGTGCAGATAAAGTCACAAGAGAGCAGAATGTCGTTCCCTTCTATGAACAAATAGTGCTTGGTTCCCTGAAATCATGTTGAGGTAACTTTATTTACAAGCTAGAGAAGGCAGAAATAGAGAGCACAATAGAAAGATGAGTAGATATGGAAAGATTTGAATAATGTGGGATGGACTACTTGTTCACTTTTATACAAACAGGAAGAGTCTGAAGGTAATCTTGCGACAAGGACAATCCCTTAAAAAACCAGTATCAGTGAGGCAGTTAAATTCTTTTGGGCATCAGCTATTAATTAAATCATGTGGCTAAGGAATATAAATGGACAATTTTTTGTAATTTTTCAGACGTGGTATGTTGCTGTGATCTCCCTTTGAAATATTTATTGGTTGTGTTTGTCCATAAGGACATAACTATCACSAAGAACCACAATGACAAGTCTTCAGTTTCTTATTCAGCTTTAATGATTTGTGCATTCAATTCAGCAAATMTGTAAAAATTAATGCAAATTTTATTTTTATTTTTGCTTTAAAGGTGATGTATGGTTTCTTCTGCTGAAGAAATTAAGCAAATTGTTAAATACCTTTATCAAAATCAAATTAGTGAATGAATTTGTGTAATGGCTAGCCAAAACAATTTTTTTAGGTTTCTTACACACMTAGCAGTCTATTAATAACTTGTGATTAACTATATACTTGTACTTCTATTGTAATCTAATTTTCAGGCAAATGTAACCGTTTTCAGACAAACTGAACATTAAACAGAAGGAAGAAGGCTGTGTAAAAGTCTAATAATAGTTTATGAGCTAAATGCATTTTGTGTTGAGATTTCTAATTCTGCTGTCTGGTCACAAGAGAGTTTTCTGACATTTATTGTGGTTATGGAACACCAAGGTTGTGTTCTGGTGTGTGGGGATCTGAGAAACTTTCTCATTTGAGAATGTCTTTGAATTTCAGGGAGTTGGGTTACATGAGGTTTACTGACATGGGCAGGGTCTGTAAGATCAGATACTTGATTCAGGCTTTTTAAGGCTACAGTGTACTGTGTGATGATGGCATATGTGACAACTGAAGAAAATGGTGTTGAGTCCCCTGGGAAATTAACATGTTTAATTGAAGGAAGGACAAATTGACTTAATACATGACTGTAATAGACTCTAATGTTAAAATTTGTCTAATTATTGCCTTTTAAAAGTGATGGAAAGGTACTGAGTTGATGTTACAGAAATTCTGGTTAATCTTTCTGAGGATTTGTGGGGATCTGGCTTGTACAGAGGATTTTAAAAATATGGAACATCTTTAGAAGGGTGCTTGGGACTTGACTGTGATATCACTTAAAGCTGATGTAAACTCATAGTAATTTTTTTTTGTCTATGAAAATATTAAGTGTAAGTTTAGAAATGGTTATTTCAGTAACCATTTGAGCTTTAGTTTCTTGGAATGTACCAAAGAAATTCTGTAAGGTGAAAGAATGCAGGAACAAGGTCAGCTGTGCCATTTGATTCCAAAACACCTTTCTCCCCAGTTAAACATCTTCCCCTGCAATCATCAAATTTCATCATTTTCTTTTCTGCAGGTGAGTGAGAAAGGATGGATCATTAGTTACAGTGATTCTACCTTTTCACAAAGGCTGCTTAAGAGCAGCAGGATAGATCTGTCAGTTAGTTTGCTCTCTGACTGTCCAGTCCTGCTGGTTGCAGTGTGTAGCAAAACCAGGGTATGGCCCAAAGTTTACTGGTTTTGATTTAGGAACATGGAGGCTTTTCTGTTAATGTAACATATTKGTGAGTGATTTAACCATGTTTTATGTTTACATGAGGCATAATGTAAATCATCATACTAATCCGTTGAAGGATACTCTGGAATGACAGCTGTGCTAACAAACCTTAGTATGTGACACRCAGCAAATGCAAATGTAGCTTTGCATGATGTATGTTCTTTTCACTTTGTAATGAGTTCTGCAGCATCTTCCAGCTTCAGATTTCTAGTTCTGAGGATATTTTTCTTTTCCAAGATACATTTGCATCCAGCTGTATTCTGTATTCTCAATTTCCTAAGCTCCTTGCCTACAGTGTGGAAGTTCACCCCACTTGGAGGTGGGGCCTTTCCTGCCAGCAGCTATTGAGCTGTGAGAGCTGCTGGCTGGCAGAGGCTCTTCTGCTATCTTGGCAGTGAGCAGGGCAGTTCTGTGAAGCTGAAGTTCTATGAAGTCTTGAGAACTTTAAGTTACCCTGTGTTATGGCTTTGAAATCCTCTTCTCTGATTCRGAGAGTGGGGCTGCAGCTGAGGGCTTCAAGGGGCAGCATTCCCTGATCTTGGAGCAGGACATCAGGGCTGCAGTAGGGAGGTAAAGTGTCTGTCAGAAACACATCTGTGATTTGGCCTCSTCTGATCAGAGGTACCAGCAAAAAACTCATTTTAATCAATGAATTGTCATTTTCTGATAACCCCTAGTTCAGCTAGAAGTTTCTATCACTTGTGGTGTCTGGATAGAAAAGTTCCTGAGTATTTAATTGTGTATTGATTTATATGCTAACCTTGCCATTACCTAATCTAATTTTGGAGATAACTGTAAAACTGTTGAGTACCAGTTGTTGATCTGCACAGTTTATTTTTCTCAGTCTTTTAAAAGTAACAGAGATGAGGTTTTCTGTTTTTCAAGGGAATTGTAAAGGTGTAAGGTTGATTGCTGATCAAGCTGAGCTGATTAAACTTGTATCCCTCATTTTAGAAGAATTTGCTATCTTTCTAAAGACAATCATGTCAACCCAGAGGGAACCAAAGTGTGTGTAGGGATGTTCCAAGTGCAGAAACTAATTTGCAGTCATTCTACTGCAGTTATGGATGAGTAGAATGGTAAGTCATTCATAGTCCCTTTAAACCTCATGGAGTAAGTGGGATGAAGATGAGTGTGGAGCACGGTATTATGTGTTTGAATTTTTTTAGTTAGACATGAAATATGGCAATCTTTGGGGGAAAAAAAAAGGACAAAAGTTAAACTTTATGAATGACTTTTAAGCTTGTAAAACAGATAAGCTGAAATATTTGCTGTAAGTATTCATCATAGAATGAGGAAATCAATACATTCAGGCTTAATGACAAAGCACTTGTGTCTGTGTTCTGGAGTTTGACAGTTAGAGAAGCTTTGATTTCGTGTACAAAATCTGCTCTGAGCAAGGGAAGTTTGCATTGCTGTGTTGGCTGGCTTGGAAAGGGAGAGCTGGGCTGGGGCATCCACTCCCACAGCAGTGCTGCTCCTGAGCACAAAGCTGCCCTTGCCTTTGACTTTCACAGGGTGAGGAATACTTTTGAGGATGCTAGCTAGATGAGTAAATATATACTTCAAACGGCCATTAGAAGGCAATCTATTTGAAATATTCTCTAGGTATGTTTTTCTGGTTTTCCTCTACCTTTATCAGAATAACATCTGTTCGATTCCCAGTTTGTTTGATGCTTTGGCATCTGTTCTCTGCAGTTGCAGGAATGTAATTTCTGTAGCTTCTGGTGTTGTCTTTTAACTGTGAATTGCATAAATAAAGTTAGCTGCCAAAAATAGTTTTTATTTTCTTCTTAGACAAAGAGGATTTAGATGCTGAAAAWGTCTGATAGCTTCTTTTCTTGCTTGACTTGCATTTCAATGGCATTGTGGGATTTTCCTTTTAGTACTGACAGTTCTTTAGGTAAAACTAAAAGGATAGTTGGTTTGAATTTTCTTTGTCTCAGCTAGGTGAATTCACATAATATATCAGAGAATTTGACTGCTGGCCTTTCCTCTAGCACCTGCCTGTATTCCAGGTCTGAATAAATGCATTAATGATGCTGCATAGKGTTCCAGGTGTCCTTAGCACTCTCACAGGTATGAAAGGATTATGAATTTTTCTGGTCCTATTATAATACTATATACCATTGTTCATGTGGATACAGMAACTCACATTATTTTTAGCCATCTGTATGGGTTTTTGAATTTTGCTTCTTCGAAGGCCAGCATTCTTCTTTAATACAGAAGCAGACATAGTTAGACACCTGCCATAGGATTTCACATGAATAGAAGTATTAAGAACTAATTTGTGGCATTAAGGTATGAATTGGGATATACAAGAAGCAGATAATTTAGAGAAAAATAGTCAGTTTTCATTGCTGATGAGTTTCCAAATATAATAATATTTATTCTCCTTACCTTTTTTTTTGGCAAATCTGATTTGTGTTTCCACAGTGAATGCTAGAGAATTAACTAGAGTGGTCCAGTTAGTTTTCACTTACTCCTGTTAAACAACTGATGGACTTACAGGTAAAATATTTTTTCTCAGCAGCAATAACCTCAGCAGTGACTTACTAGCTAGAAATAATGCCTACGTTTTAGTTCTGAAAAATTCAGTGAAACTTGCTCAATGCTTGAAAAATTTAGTAGATTTCCCTGTTTCTGACTATCTTCTTAACCATGACTTTCACTTATGACTTTCACTTATGACTTTCACTAATGACTATTAAGTAATACTGTTATTTCAGAATGTATTTAGGTCTTTAGCCTTTTAAGATCTCATTTCTGCTTTGGCCAATAACTAATATGGAGGTCATGTGCCTTTTTGCTGAAGTCATATTGCATAGTCATCTACATCAACTTGGAAGTATGAGTGGATTGCATCTCTTCTTATTCTGGATCGAGTGAGAAGATTCTTCTAGAAAAGAAGTTTCTCTAAAATTCCTTTTTGTGAAATGTGTTGGGAATCAGTCTTTGTAATTCTTCACAGCTGATAATTTTTGATTTTATTTATAAGATTGAATTTCTGTGGGACTAAGTCCTTMATTGAGTTTTTCCAGTTGTAATTACAATTTCACAGTTGTTTTACTGTTCCTGTTTATTCTGGAAGGGTGTTTCTGGAGCAAGTAGATGGCTCCTACCACCAAGCTAGCTGAGAATGGGAATTGTATTTGAAAATCCTATGAAGCACAGAGGCATCATTCTGAAAAAAATTGTTTTCAAGATTTTGCTATAAAATTAAAATTGCTTTCTGGAAAGTCAGATGACAAAAGAACTCTTACTAGTGCTGCAATGCATCTTGTTTTGTTTCAACTAACTAGACCAGATAGCCACTTTCTTATTCTTCTACACTTGTGATAACTCAGTGCAGATTGATGTAAGTAAAATCTGAGATTCCATTTTTGTATGGGTTTTGGAATAGATTTAGAATMATCTGTTGTTGAAGCTGTGTAACAATCACTTCTTTCTAGCAACATTTAAAATAATTATCTACAGTGAYGCATTTGAGCTTAGCAGTTGAATTGGACTCCGACCATTTATATATATACAGATATACCCAATGGTGTGGCAAGTGTGGTTTAATTTTTTCACCGTGGATTGGGGTGCTGCTGACAGTCTTCAAGAAGCTCATTTCTCCAGGTACTCTGAAATGGCTTGAATAGAGCAGTGCAGCTCAGAGGCCTTGCTCTGAAACCTTGAATCATTTGCTATGCTGCATAGATGTGGTAAGCACAGTTTGTTCTAGATGCCCTTGAGTTTTGTACTTTTTAATTTTTTTTTAGTGTTTTCATTGTGTTTCGCTATAGGGTGAGTTCTATGTTGGATTCTGTGGGAAGATAAAATATTTGATATGATTCAAGATGAGATGAATGAAGAAAGAAAGAAAGAAGAATCTGCTTTGCAGGCATATTTAAATTCCTAATTAAAGACTTTCCAGTGCACTCAGCTGATTGTGGATTGGATCAATAGACTGCAATAGTGATTAATATCTGCAAGACCACATTATTGGTCAACTCAGATAAAATAATTGTGGCTACAAATAATTAATAGATGTAAGAAAAAAATCCTGTCCTCACCCTGCTTGTTCTTCCTTGTCTCCTGCCTGATTGTTAACATTGTTGTTTTTTTATCTGAAGGTTTGGAAACTTGGTGTTGCAAGGCTTGATTTATAATCTGCCCTTAGAAATTTTCTCACAATTTTCTTCAGCATCAAAAGTTTCTGTATGTCTCTAATGTTGGAATAAGATATACTCACATTTCACTTTGGAAATCTCTTGATCTTATAAGAAAAATAYAGAATTCAGACTACAAAATGGACTCTGTATTTTTCATTCCAAATGTTGCAAACTTTCTTGTACAATTTAACAATATGGTGACCTTTTAGAGCTTATAGAGGTCTTCTTCAGAGCTCATAGGTACTGTAACTTTTTACCTGCTGATACTAATTTACTTTCCTTATTGTCCCTATCAGATTTATTCTAGAGGTGTAGTAGTAAATTGTCCAGCAATGTGGTGGATTTTGGTGCTATGTTTAGTTGTGCCAAAGTCTTATTTTGTATCCCTTTGTATTTAGGCCTTCATTTTGTCCCCCTTTTATTTTTCCTTTTACCAGTTTACCTTGTCACAGGAYGTTATTCTGGTGAATTGTTTGTTTAGCTTGTCTTAATTTCTGTAGAGTGGTTCTGAATCCCTGAGAGTGTATCTTTGTGTGGACTATAACCTTATGGAATTCTCAGTAATGGTTAAAACTCCTCTTGTTATGATGAAACATTTTCACTCAGTAGTAATAAGCACACCAAATACAAATTCTGTTTTTCACTTTATTGAAAGGTTTTTGTTTGTGCACCTGTGACAATGCAAAGGTCTTCTTTCTTCTCCTAACTTCCTCCTTCCCTTGTACGTTTTGGGGAAGTTTTGTACAGAAGGGCTGAAACTGGGGTGGAAGAGCTTTGGACAAAATCTTTCTCCTGCTAGTAGTCACTTTCCATTATCTGTTATTGGGGAAATAGCAWACTCCACATGGAAGAAAGCTCCAGGGTACTGATGAGGATCATGTGGAGTCACCTACATTTGTCTGCGTAGAGCTGAGCTTTATTTAGAATGGTTAATGCTGATCAGGAGCTAACAAAGCTCCTGACTCCCTGCCAGCTCCATGCACAATTACCCTGGTCCCTGGAGTGTGGTGCTGAGGCACTGCAGCTGACTGGTAATGCAGCATCATGCCACAATTAACCCTGCTGAGCCAGCTCCAATGTTTTCCCCATCTGTAGTCTGCTTATTTTCCACCCTAAAAAATCTGCTAACAACTGAAAGCTGAATGTAGTCATCAAACTGTCCACGTGGAATTCTATTGTTTTATATGAATAAAATGAGCCAGTTCTGATTTTGTGTCTTAGGAAGTTTCACAGAATGCTCTTTACTAATTACAGTAACCTACAGATGCAGAAATCTTTTCCTGCTCATTTTTCCCTGGCTGCCAGGTCAGCTCTCTATAAATGCTGATGCAATCCAGCTTTCTCCCAGCTGTTTGCCTACAAATTGCAAATCAATATTTGATTGTCAGCCAATTGCCTTTTCTGGACTTGGTTGAAGTAAAGAATTTTTTCTTTTACAAATAATATATGTATAAATAATCATTTATTTACAAATAATAAATGGCATTTCTTGGAAGTAAGAAATTCTATTTATTGTTTGTAATAATAATGGCTGTTTCTCATTGCCACTCTGGCTCCCATGCCAAGACAGACTTCTGTAACTTGGTCTGATGGAGAGAATGAGCCTTCTCCAGGAGAATCTCCTCACAGATAAGTGTGCATTGTCTGAAAGAAGCCAGGCTTGGTGTGAGTTGGCTCTAACAGCTTCTTGGTTGGTACACCAGTGTCTGTGGAAAAGGTAGATCTTGCTCATATCTCCATTCCTTCTTCTGCAATTTAAATTCAGGTATCTGGGTTGCTAAAGGACAAAATCAGATAGTTCATCTGAAAAAAGGAGCTATCATATAGCTTCACAAAGTTTACCCTTCCATCTGTTTTTCAATTAACAATGAGATAACTTTTAAAAAAAATATGCAAAATTTAGGAACCAGAATATGTATATGTAAGATGTAACTATTTAGACAAAGAACTTTGCGTAATGGGTTGACATTTGTAACAAAATATTTTGAACTTGATGTAATAGCTGCAGTAATAAAAAAATATTCCAGTAGTTATCAGAATGTCATCTGGATGTCATCTCTTCTTTAGGAAAGCATATGAAATCTAAAAGTCAAAAATCCAATTCAGCACATTTTTAAAATCAGGGTTTTGAAAACCGTAGAGTTTKGCAATTGATGTGTTTTGATGTGTTTTAGTTTATTCACCATTCACTGTCAGGTCCTTTAGCTGTTTCCCCTTTGTGTCAGTTCAGGCCAGCTGGTAAGACCAGTAAAGTGTTCAATGATACCAGTTTTGAGGCTGGTGCCCTGAGAGTCTTTTAGGTATTTATTGAGCAAAATTACCCTCACATTTCAATAACTTTAAGTGTCCATGAGTGCTGAAGTGTCTTAATTAATTTGTCGTCTTAGAATTAACATAAAAAGATCCTGTTTCAGTCTGAATATGGGTAACTAATTAGTTACAAGTACTTCTGTTTATCTGGCTTCTAAAATTAATATTTTTCATATTATATATAATTTATATAATAATATTGTTGCAATACAGTGAAAAGCATTGAGTGATAAGCATTGTTCTGTTTATCTTGAACCATAATTCAACTCTGTTTCCTAGAAATTCAGAAATATCTTATTTCTGTAAATAGTATAATGTTTTATCTATGTTTGCATTTTGCATGCACGTGTMATTCTTAAAGGAAAAGTATTTTTTTGGTTGTTGGAAATAGAACCACATGATGATAAAAAGTGAAAAAACCAATTTGATTTCTCAACAGGAATGCTTCTTCACTAGACACATAAATGGACACTATATATTCTTATCTAAGTTGCTTAGGGGAAATTATTGGTGCTGTCTTAACTGAATGGTTGAATGCTTAGTTGATTTTTAAAGGATGAAATAAAATTTCTCAGTTGTAATCCATCATATGAAAGAATAGGTTATAAATGCTCTGGTTCTATAGACATCCACAATGTAAGTGTTCTTACTGTTTTGAAATATACTTGAAAATTAATGCCATATTGATAGTCCAAACATATAAAAATGATACCTGTTAAACCCTAGGACCATAGGCATGTTTTACATGGTTTCTTTTTTCAGAAGACACCCTGAATGGTTTCAAACTGCATGAGTCCAGTTGAGAATCATTGCTTTATTTCACTAGATTTTCCTGGGTTCTAAAAGGATGGAAACTAAGCAGCACCTCTGGCTCTTAATTGCTCAAATCAGTCATGCATTAAACAATGCACATGCAAAGCAATTAAATGCTGTCAGTGTGAAGTCTGTTTRTACAGTTTTGTTGTAAGACCTGGAGAAGTACTTAAAATAGCAATACCTAATAATAGAGAATGTATAATAGAAAGACTTAATAGTGTGGAACAATTCTTTCTGCAGAGGGTTTAGCAGAAGACATGCAGACTATCTCTTAGTGCCTCGGTATTAAGGCTGCTGAACACCAATCTCGAGTGGCTGCCGTGGCTTTTTGCAGCC
>JACDOX010000057.1:3526157-3630245 GCA_014549065.1 Cardinalis cardinalis | reverse complement strand
GCCCAGGCAGGGCTGGGTGTGGCTCGGTGACATCAGCCCTGTCCCTGTTCCTGTTCCTGTCCCTGTCCTGCTGATGCTCAGCTGCTGTGCCAGGGGAGCCGTGGGACAAAAGCCCCGCGCTCAGGGGCACAATGCAGTGATGGACAAAAGCCTTCAGCCTGGGAAATGCTCCCATCCGTAGCACAAATCCTCACTGCAATGCCATCTGCATCCTTTCTTTCTCACTCCTGCAGAATCCTCACCTCATTGTTTGTGTTTTATTGCTGTTTGAGATGTGTACAGTCAGTAAAGGGAATTTATTGCCACCTCTTGTGTTAAAATTAAACAGAGAAAGGTTTATAAAATTAGGAAATACGGAGTCAGGCCTGGAGGTTTTCTAGTTTGTTTCTGAGTAGGAGGAAACAAGTRTATTTTGCCAAGTATCTTTAATTGTAAAAATGTTAACAGTAGGTCATTCTGATAATTTTGCATGCAGGGAAAGAAGTAAGATACTATTTTCCTGTTACAAATGGGTGAACCATTTGGRTTTAAAATGTTTAACCATTTAATTTTCAATCTGCTGATTTTAACAGCAGAAATTTTTGGCATATGCTTGACGCTGTATGGAGATAGTTTGTTTCAGTCTTCCATTTTCATGATGATCTCTTGCAGTAAAGAAAGGGAGGGGAATGAAAGAGGAGAAAGAAGGATGAAAGTTCACTTAGAGAAAGGGCTTGCTTTGCTTACTGCGTTACTGCAGTGGATGGTCGCACTCAGAATGGATGAGGAAGAAATTTTAGTTTAAGAAATTACATTGTCAGCTAGAACTCAAATAATTGATTAATTTCTGCAACATAGCTTGCATGTGTCTCTGCATCTGTGTTCAAAATGAGTAAAAAATATTTGTGACTTTATATTCAGGTTTACTTTTATCAGATTAAATGCAAAATTTCTGCTTTGGGCTGGAATGCTGTCCAGCTTCCTTGTCACATTATCTGAATTCTGTGCTGCCAGCAAGGGTGAGTTGTTTTGCTGGATTGCACAATTTCAGGGAATAGTGATAGTTTCTCTTCAAAACCATCAACCATTTCAAATTATAGTGYCCATTATCAGGAAAATAAGCTTTCTAGCTTGCACTTCTTTCATGAATGCTTAGTCTTGTCCAGATGCAGGGATGTCAGTGAACTGGTCCTTTGATGTAATAAACCAAGCATGTATTCCTAGGCACTTCTAAAAATMTGAAATCTTTTGAAGTTTTGTGATAGTTGTAAGCAAAAGTTTTTGACCTGAAAGCTGCAGTGCTTAATGACTTGTGTGCTTGAAATTAGAGTATTGTAAGGCAAAAAACCCCAAAACTGATACTGCCAGCAGCATATGCAGTGACACCCTTCCTATTCCATTGCATTTCATGTGAGACAAATTTGTGTATAAGAAATTAAATCTAAAGGATTTACATCTATTTGGAACAGGATTGTGTTAAAAAAACCCAAACAGGAATTCTTTTTTCCTAAATTATAGGAAAGCAAATTTTCTGACTTTGAAACCTAGTGTCAAGGTTTTTCTAATTCTGAAATGTGTTCTTTTATTTTGATGTCTCTTTTCTTTTGTGCCAGTGGGGTAGCACAGTATAATGTCACTTCTAATTTCTCCTACTTTGAACGATTTTTGAGATTTTTTTCTTCCATATCAAAGATGGTGTTTGGTGGCAATTCTTCATTAGTCTCAGTTTATTTATGGGTTTGCTTATCCCCTTTGATAATACTTCTCAATCTTGCTCCATGTTATATAGAAAGTAAAAAATAGTAAGAAACAGTCCTTGCTTAGTATTAAAGAAATAATATTTCTAATAGTCTAGAAGTGTATTATTTTACTCCTGCCTTTCTGTCCCCAGATGTATCTGACTCTCCTTTTCGTATAACACACCTCARTGTTCTTGAGGTTGTAAAATTTGCTATCACTATCACTGCCTTGATTGCTGCAGGCCTTTAGTTATACTGTGTTGTTCTTTCATTTCTCTCTTTGCTTTCTGCTTTTTAATAGGTAGACATAAGATTAAATTTTAATGTTCGTTAATAGGCATGTTTGACAAGCACAGAAGTTAATGAGGTAGCATTAATAACTTTTTATCAAAGTATTTACTTGGGGTTTTAGCTCTTAYGATTTACATTAGACCTGACTTTAATATCATATTTTTAATTAAAAAAGGAGGTTTAATGAAGGCATGTTTGTAACTAGGGAACATTTTCTACTAYGTTGTTTTGTTTTGGTTTCATTAAAAAGTAAATGGTCCTGCACATAAGATCCAATAGATAATAAATTCTCAGTTATGGCTTGTAATTTGAATAGAAATGGGGAAGTCTGGCATTATGAAGAAATTGGATCCATAGGTATGACTGTCAGGACTAGTCTGCACTTGGTTCAGTAAAATGTAAATGGATACCCTTAATTATTTTGTACTTAAAAGAAAAATCCCCACAACCAAACAAACAAAAAAAATCCTTACTTTTTCATCATAATCCACTTGAGAACTTATTTTTGAACAAAACCTTTGAGCTGCTGCCTTTTAAATGTGTGCATTGTTTCACATTGAAATATGGAGAATCTCAATGGCATACATTTTTTCGTACTCTTAAGAAAACAATGAACACTTRCTTTGCATAAAATAAAAACAGCTAGATGAAGAAAATTGTATGTTATCCTGAGAAGAGAAATAATTTTGTCATCAGCTTGCAAATAAGAAAATTTAGATTTATTTTTTGTTCTTTGATTTGACCATCATCGTATTGATGACACATGGATTTACACTGGTGGAAGAATTCACCCTTAGGTCTACTGGAGAATTTTTAAGAAAAATGTATTACACAATTTTTATAGTTTTTAGAATTTTTACTGTTGAATCTTTTTATTTCTAGGAGAAATAAATGGATAGGATGCTAGTTTTAATAAAGAATTCAAAGAAGCTACCTTCAGACTTGCTTTGTTTGACAGAGAGTGAAAATAAATACTGTCCTTTACTATAGCCTTTTGTTGGGTTGAATATTAAATAGTGTCCTGGTCTCAATTCAAACAAATGTCACTGAAAAGACTTACTTGGTTTAATGGATCAACCTGGTAAACCAGCAAACAGCTTATTAATAATGTACTAATATTGGGCTGGTGAAAATTTGATTGAAGAAATTAGTCCAATCAGCATTGCCCAGTCTAAAAATGTTTGGAATGTTTCTATAACAGTCCAACATAGTATTGATATTGCAGGAGATTATATAGGACAGGACTGAAGAAGTTGCCAGAAATTATTAGAAAAACCTTTAGAAGAAATTGTTTTCCAAAATCTTGTAATATGTTGTCAGAACCAGTAATTCTTATTGTTTCAGGTGTATGCGCAATTTAATTGTTTTGAAATTGAGTAGAGAAGCACCTTGTCAGTGTATTTTCTGAAAAACTAAGTTCTACCCAGGGGAAAAGTTAACGAGTAGCCTCTGAAGCTGGTAAGCTCATGACCAGAGGCTGTTAAATGCAAAGTTGCCTTGTTCTTGCTCCTGGAGCATGCAGAGCCTATCAGGAAAAGYGTCTTCAGTTACCCCTTCTATCAGACTATCAGGATTTAATTTCTCCTACGTGTATGGGTTCATRTGTCAGGATCAATTACCTGAATGATCTAATAGTGGGACACTCCCCCCCCCCCCAAAAAAAAAAAATTCACCATCCTTGCCTAATGTTTGCTAGAGGTGTGATGCTTACCACATATTAGTTAACATATTAGTTAAAAAGTAGTAAAATGAAGGATTACTTTGTGAATTTTTAGCCCACAAAATGGGGGAATATGTTTTTATATGTAAGAACTTAATGTGRCAGCAAAGATTTTGCACTTTTTCTTCCCCCACATGCATTAATATTCATCTTTGTCACTTTCTGACAGCTGGCTGTTTATTCTGGATATCCACCTAAGAGTCAGACAATGCTAAATGACAATGAACCCCCAACTTAATTAGGTAAACTGTTGGCTGTGATAAAATGTGTCTCAAACTCCTTGTTTACTTCTACATTTCATGTAGGCTGCAAGTTTAAAAAGAGGATTTATTTTTATTTTTCCTCCTAGAACCACTGACTTCTCCCTTCCCCCCCCATAGATTTTTTTAAAATGGGTTACCTGAGGTAATTCTTGAGACATTCAAGCTCCAAATATAGAATGACCACAATAGAATTCCAAATGAAAGTTTTGAGTGGCTTCCTACATGTTTTATTTAACAGCTTCTCAATTTAGGGTCACATGTTTTGGATTCCAGCTAGTTAAATTTTTAGCAGTCTTTAAGGAAGTAATGTAACATACAAAGTTCTTGTATTTAGGCATTATCATGGTAGATATTCTCAGATATGATAGGTGAAAAGCAAAATGTGTTTTTTCCTCAGCTACCTTCAGGTAGAACTTCTGAGTTACAAGGCTGTTATCCCTGGATGTAGACTCCCTTCCCATAACACTGATCAGTGAGGTGTCTCCTTCCTGGGTCAGATGGTTTTAGGCAGACAGTGTCAAACACACTCGAGAGCTCTTCTGCTCCTGTTGAGAGCTGTTCACATTGATTTAGATTGGGAAGGGCTGGAGTTTGCGTAGCCTRTCAAATTTGGGTCATTTGAGCTTACTGCAATAACCTCCCATACAAGATTCTGACCTTGCAGCTGTGGTAATCAAACAAGACCATCAATTTCTTGTAAYTCTGTTTATAATATTTCATGTATGTTTGTAGTATCTATACAATTACCAGTGAATGAGAATCCTGCTGTACTTGGATAACACAGAGGGATGAAATCCTTCCTATATGAAAGAGCTTCCAGTTTGTCATAAAAGAAAATGAATGGTGGGGCATGGAGACCTAGCAGTGTTTGCTCCATGGTTGGTTTGTCATGACAGTGCAGAAAAAATAGTGCTAAAGGCTTGATTAATAAGACATGAACAAGAAATATTTGTGGCTGTCTTTGGAAGTAAATGGGAAAGCTGCCTGTCTCCAGTCTAATAATCCTCCCGCCCTATCTACCCTCTCCATGTCTGCCTGCAGCAATGAAAGTGTAGGAGTTTGAAGCAAGAGTTCTCTTTAGCAGGATTATATGAAATTCTCATAAAATGAGAACAGCAAARCTTCACAGACACAATTTAAGTTGAAATAACTATTTGAAAACCTATTATAGAAGAGTCCCTGCACAAAGAATGTRTAGTTTAACAAAACCAATTCAGTTAACCTGGCATGACTTCAGTAACCAGATTCCATTGGAATTGCCTACGTTCTGCTAACCCTGTATCAGTGGTTCATGGCTGCTGTATAAACATAATTTTCTAGTCATAGAAGATTTTGTATAAATGTAATTCCTGGCATTATTATCCACTTTTGACTAATMCATGTTTTGCAAAGTGCAGAGCGCTTTGCTGTGAATGGGCATTCACTTCCATTATTTACATGTTAAAATAATTGTTTCCTCCAGTGTGTATCCTCAAATGRAACCTCATGAAAGTATCTGATGAAAGATGTCAGTTAAAATACCTGTTTTATTTAAAAATTCTCATACTTTTTCTTTCTTTGCTTTTACAAGGTGTAGASGTGTGACTGCTTTGGTGAGTTAAGGCAATTCAGACATATCTAAAGTCTTACGTGACATGAGATAAAAGACCAAATTACACAACTTGAAATATGACAAGGCAGACTTTATTCTACTGTAATAAGTTAGATTTTAAAAATAAGAAACTCCCAGAACACAATAATTTTGTTCTTATCCAAGAGATTGTATTATTAACTGGTAATCTTGTTTTTTTTTACTAGAAAATTTGATAAACATCCTGAGCTTTCATATGGTACCGAAAATGAGCTTCTTGATGAAGAGGTCAAGCTGTAGTTTGTAAGGGTTTTTTAACTCGAGTGCTTTTATCTTCTCTTCCTTACTTACACACATTTGTGGTGAAAATYATCCCCATTCTTGGATCATGATGGCATCTTTGTTTTGGCCATCTTTGTTTTGTTCTGGAGCTAATGTAGGTCTTTTCTGGGAAGTGCAGCACTGCTTTCCCCATGTGAAACATACTTGTGCTGCTTTGGAGCCATGACAGAGTTCAGCCAAGATTGCTAATGATTTCTGTTCCAGTGCTGTGTGAGAGTATGTTGAGACAAGAGATCTTCAAAAYGTGCCATGAATGTAAGGAAAGGGGAGAAAAAAAAGAAAAATACTAAAAATTTTGAAATAGGATAAAGAAAATAAACCATTTATTCAAATCCACATACATCTGAAGGAATAGAGTAGCAATCAATCTTCATAGTATCAGGAAGGTTGGGAAATAATGCAGAGCTGATAGTAATGAACTGAACTTACAGCATCTCTCTTCTCATATCCATTTCCCACTGCAGCTAAAAGATGAGGAGCCCTAAAAGAACTAATTTAAAACCACAGTTTTTAATTTTGGGTTGTGGTGTTTTTTGCTTTTCATATGAGAACCTAATGAACCACAGCGTGCAGATCACAGTTTTGTTCATTAAATTTTAGGAATGTTCATTTCTTATATGTATTTATAATAAGTAGTTCCTGTTTATAATAAGATGCAGCATGATGCTCAATATAATTTTATAAGGCAAGATGGAAATGAGTTGTTTATATCTTGAATATACAAAATTATGTTTGAATGTCTTCTAAGGATGCAACAGCCTTGTTAGGAAAATGTACTTCTGTTGAATCAGTGGAATTGGAGCACATACCTAAAAGGTATGCACATTTTTAATTAAAAAAAAAAAAACGATGGTGTTGGTGGTCCATGCTTCAGTCCTGAAAAAATTCTTTCTGCATTACACTTAAGTATTATCCTCTTGTGTCTAAGGATGTATTTGGAGGCATTGGCAAATAAATGTCTTGATAAATATTTTTCTTTCAGAAGGGATGTATTTCTGAGGATTACACAGGTGCAGGAGGGTTGCAGCTATAACTACCTTTGTTTATAAACTATGTGTACTRAGCTTTAGAATAACTTTTGAAAGTGTATAAATGCCCTGGTTTACTGCAAGGGACAAGGACAAACTTTTTTCCCATGTGTTTTTTTATTTTTATTTATTTTAACTTTTACTAGAGTTATGAAGGGTGCTTTGGTGGTGGTCAGAGCAAAAGAAAGGAACAAACAGATTTCTGGATCCAGTGAATGAGTTAGCTGAGATTAATTGCTGCAATCTAAGATGCTGACAAAGTAGAYTCTAATACGGTTTTTCAAAATATTTATGGCAATTATAAATTTCAGTAKGAGATGCAGAAAGACCACCACTGTCTTATTTAAGCCTACTTTTGTCCAAAGGAACTTTGAAAATGTTGTAGTCCACATTTTTTGAGAGTTTTCATGCTTCTTAGAACATTATTAGGAAAAAATTACTTGGTCACAGAGAGGAAAAATTAAGTTGTTTTATKAAAATGAAAGTTTTGAAAGGTCATTTTTCTGGCCCAGTGTTTTATACCTGTAAGTTACAAGCAGTAGCTGTATCTACAACAATTTGTMCGATTTTTTCTGTAACAAAATTAACTACAGAACATATTATGAAACCTTTGCTTCCATATGACACATGCAATTTAAACTGAATTATGTTTTTTGTAGCCCCAMTTAATAAGCAAAGCAGCTTGTATGTGGAAAAATATGAAATAAGGCTGATTATTTTCATCTAATTTGATATCTTTTTGAGGCACAAGAGCTTGGTTTTCAATGTTTTATGACAGTGGACATGCAGATAACATTTGTACTATACAGTAAAAGGCTATGAAGCAAAACCCATGTTGTGCSTGTTTTGGCTGAAGTTTGATGCTTTTAGGTTGTTGGTGTCACTACTGTTTTGTTCTGAAACAGTGAACACATTAAAATATCCATAAAGAAATTTTTTTTTTCTTTTAACCCCAGCTATGACCCTTCAGCATAGATTACAGGCAGGGCTAACAGTTCTATCTAAGTCAATGTTAGATGACAAAAATCTTGCTATTTTACTTTATTTACTGAAAACCCCAAATGTTTTGACATTAGTGAACTTTGTGATGGCTTCTGAATGGAAGTGCATATAACTGGAGATTTTATTGTCAGGTGTAGCCAAGATACATTCATGCAAAAATACAGAGGCTCRTGTTTATAGACACTTAAATACTGGAGGTAATCTAAGAAATTCTGACAAATTGTTTGCTGCTGTCAAAGCCCTGAAGATCCATTGGAATTGCCAGTACTGGGAGTTCATAAAATTTGAAACAGCATTGCCCAATTCTAAGCATAATGAACAAACCTCTTATAGCTAAAAAAAGGAGAATTTTAGAATCAGAACAGAAAGTTTGGAGAGGTTTCATCAGAAGTTTCCTTCACACATGGATGAAAGTCATCTTTGGGGCTGCTGACAATAGAGCTCCTCAAATTGAAGTTCAGTCACGATAGAGAGAAAATGTAGGCAGCAGGACTGGATGGTTTTGGCATTGTAAACACTTGAAGATCAGCATGTTTGATGCATCTGAGAAAATAGTTGATGCATAATGCAGGTCCCAAGAGTACTCCAGATTTCAAGAGAATTAGAGAATTGTCTTCCCACTTTGCTTTCAGTTAGTAAGATGAATGTAATGCTCCCAGTAATTTTATGTGCTCTCAAAGACTGACAGYGTTCTGTGGTGTGCTCTGCTTGTTCTGCTGAACAATGCTGGCCCACTTGTTAGAGGACAGGTGAAGTGCTAATCTAGGATAACTCATGAGCTATTTTTTGGATGATGTCTGTGTACGTCCTTTCTAGAGTTCTAGGAATTCCATGGCTTTTCCATGATGAGATTTACTCATTAATTTTTRTATGGGATATATGAAATGTCCCGTTCTGTACCCACAATGTCAACTGAAGTTATGTTTGTTTTCTTMTTCCTTTGTAAGCATCTGAAATCTGTGAGGGACAGTGCTCCTGAATGACTGTCTGGATGGGCAGAAAGAGRTTAGGAGGATAAAAGTATTAAGTAGAGATTTTTCCTCCCCTAAATGGTTCTTATTTTTATATAATAGAACTTCACCTTTTTACCTGTTTTCAAAGCCCTGATGAGAACAGCCCATTTCTGTCTTATTTCAAAGGAACACCTTCCTGCCTGACTTTACATCTACAGTCTCTTGCTCCAGCTGTGGCTTTGGTTCGTCAATTCACCCAGTTCTGGGTGCTGCAGAATTCTGATAAYGAGGCTTTGCCATTTTATATAGGTCATCACAAGGACCCAAGGACAGAAATCAGATAAGAGGAAGCAATTGGAAAGGAAATGTGAAAATTCAGTAACCATATCTTTTAATAGGGAGCTAATTGGGTAAAATTTTTAATCCAGAAGTTTGATGAGCAAAGCCTTGGTTAGGATTTAAGACATTATACTTTATGGCCTTTCCCTTCTGGGTGAAAGACATTTTGTGATGTTCATGGATTGAGACATTTTAAAATGCAGAGGCTCCCTGTGCCTGCCARGTTTTTCCATGGAGTCCAGGTAGAACAAGTGTTAGTGAATATTTAACATTTTTGCAGGTAAAATCACTGTGCAGAAGACTGAATATTGGAAAGGTTCTCTCCTTCTCTCCCTCATTTTAAGCATCTTCTTTTAGGTTTAGAGATGTAGTATTTAGCAGCCAAGGATATCCTGGAGTGTATAAAAAAATCTCTGTAGAATCCAGGGTATTTTGCCTAGCAAGTGGATTAGCACTATCATCAATTTGTAGAGTTTTCTTTGATCTTTGAGAGATTGCAAAATTATGATGATCCATGGAGCAGAGGATCCAAATAAGATTCAGCAGGTCATTATTAAAATAAGTATTGATGGTAGGACTGAAAGGCCAAGTCAGGATTGGATTAAACTATGATTTAGCATTACATGAATATAAAAAAAGATTTTGTACATAGTCCACAAACTTAGTCTGGTGTAATTATAAGCATCTGATGCACCAACAGTAAGAGGTGAATTCTGGTAAATGTGTGCTTGTGTTAGTAAAAATCACAATTAAATGTTTGTCTTTATTCACTGAAAACAAACTGATCTGAAGAAAGTGCAAGATTTCAACAAAGGAAACAATGGAGTTTGTTGTCTTTCAGTTTATTTACTCCCAACCCTTCCATCCCTAATGCAATTTGATGATGCCAGTGCACACTATCTGGTGCTTGGCTTTTGGCCTGTGGGTAAATATTGATTGTAAGAAAAATTAAGGTCGATGTCCTGTTTGGTTCAGTTTTTTGCTGCAGAGATCAGAGAATCTGTAGTATTAAGAAGTGTGCAAACATACATTTTATATTCCTGTGATTTACCATGTATCTTGACTTTTTCATATCAATTTTGGGAGACTGTATTTAAAGAATGTGGGATTTATTTTTACCAGTATTTCTTTCCTCAGCCTCAGGGGTGTTGTTTGCATTGTTAGGTCATTTCTGTACTGCTGGCTGCTGTGGGGTGTAACTTGTCATATTTTGACAAGTTATGGAGAAACACTTGGTGCTAAATCAAGATAATTTCTGTCATCTAGCTATGCAAGTACTTGAATATTAACAATGTATAGGTGTCATGCRTTGCTTCAGTTGTAGGGTGTCAGTATTTCTTACAGAATATAAGCTCTGCTGTCCTGTCAYGTCACTAAGTATCTTACTACTTGCTTTGTCAATAAGTAGCTTGTTCTTTCTCAGGGCCTGATTGTTTTTTATAGTTCTTAACTAGCAACTTCAGCTCAGTTTTCCTTCAGTATAAAAATATTTTACACTAGTTGGGTGGAATTTGTAAATAGAACTGACACATTTTGCTAGGTGAGTGTGATATAGCTGGAAAATGCTGACAAGCTAATAATTGTGTCTACTAGGAATTCAGAGGAAAAATTGCATAGTTTGTGAGGTGTAGTCATATGTAATATGGAGTCGTGTGCRTTTTTTGGTATGAGCTCTTTATAGGAAATAAAAATTACAAGAAGAAAAGGTTGAAGTATTCTCTGGGAGCAGAAAAGGGGYTAGATAAGATTAGTGTAAAAAATATTCAGTGCATTTGCTTGTCTTGGGTAGTAAATCTTGGCCCAGAAAGGCTGATGAAGACACAGTGTGTGTCTRCTGGGATGGAGATAAAAAGATAGTTTTATTTTTGGAAATATTTCAATATTTCTATAATAAGCAGAGCAGGTAAATAYGTGAAATAGATATGCTGGCTTTTATCTAAAAAAAAGAGAGTAAGAAAGAATGTATGATAATGSTTTGTTTTGCAAGATCATTGCAATTTGAAATCTAATAAGGATTGGTGGTGAAGAACCATATTAAATCACAGGCATAATTTTCTACTTAAAGAATAAGTACAGTTGCAGTAGGGTATATCCTAAATTGTGAATGTAAGTCCAATTTCAGCACTCTAGAGTACATTTTTAGTTCCAAGCTGATTATATTGTGGGACAAGAAAATATGACTAGTTACCAACATATGGAAAGTTATTGTAAAGGAAACAGAGTAATTATTGTAGGCATTTTACCAGATGGTTTGTTATCTAAAAACAGCATTGCTTTGCTTTGCTTTTATTTTTCTGTCTTTGCAATCAGAGTGAGCAGAAGGAACATACCCTAAAGAAATTTGGGATGGGATGGTGCCATGCTTCAATCTGCTTGTAATACCAGCTTTTCAGTTTCCAAATATTTATCTGGCAGATCTCTACATGTTTGTGATGGAAAATGACTTTTTTTTTTTATGTGCTAGGTACTACAGCAAGGAGTTACAGGCACACCTACAGCACTACTTGCTGCCAATCTACTGGCTTATGAGGGAGGGGTTTCTATGGTTGGTTGTTCAGTTAGTATAGCCAATTTTTTAAAGATGCATTTCAGACATAAATAGCRTTGACTGTGTTCCACACAAGACAAAAATCGGAATGCAAGAAAGTCATAATTGAGGTTGTGATTTTTATCRAGATTCAAGTTCTATTTGAGATCATAAATTAAAATGGAATTGCTCATTATTTTATTCTTACTTGACAATTTTGTGYGCAAGAAATGATTCCCGAATGTCTTCCTCAAATATGCAATCTGTTTTAGTAATGGATAATAAAAAAGTAACAGAAGTGTGACAAACCAAGCTGGAAATATATTGGCAAAGCAATGTCACAAAGCTTTTGCACGGGCCATGTGCTTTTATCTTACCTTTCAATCTGTTTCYAAATTCAATACTAATTCACAAGACCAAGAAGATCCCTTAAAACTTTTCTGGCTTGCAGACTTCAGTTTACTCTCTGAATCTATTGAGGGCTAGAGTGTGACTGCYAGAACTGGACTGACATTTAACCTGAGTGTACCTAGTCACTAAAATCCAGTAAAATTGTCATTGCAATAGCTCATTCCTGGTAAGATGTTTTTTGACTTAAAATGAATAGAAGTGAAGCCATTGGCAAAGGACAGCTTTTAGATATAATTATGTGTATAATTTGTTTATATTTTGTCTATACCTATGTTTTAAATGCATGTGCTTCAGCTAATTATGCATCCAGAAGTTGACACTGGGACTGAAACAGTCCATTTTACTGCATGTGTTGTGTTAGACTTTCTAGAGGTCTGTCCCTTTGTTCCACTTGATATGGYAAAAGCAGATAGTGAAATATAATTCAGTCTTGCTGAAAGCCCTAATGAGCAAATTTTTTTATCTGATTATCTGATTTAAATGGGAATTTAATATTTCATTTACTCTTCTTTCTTTCTGCTGTCACAGGAAGCCAGTGATTTAGTAGAGAAGACCAGAAGAATAGAAGTCAATTTTATATACTGTATCTCTCCACCCTTTAGGCTTCAAACGTAATTTCAGTAGGGCTTCACAAATCTGTATTTATTTCTCTCAGGGGTTAGGACCATGAGCTGTAGGTGCACAGTTTGTGGTGATTGGGATGGGGCTGGGCTGAGCCTCATCCCCAATGGGCACAGCTGTGAGCAGCAGGTGAGCAGCAGGTGAGCAGCATTGAGCCATGGAGTGCCCAGGGCACTGACCAACCACCAGAGGGAACAGAGGGCACACAGGTGCAGGGCATCAACAGGAGGGGATAAAAGGCTGGGCTAAAGAACAAGAAGGGATGACTCTTGAAGCCTTCTGAAGTGGTGTGGTGTTACTCTGTATGGGTTGAGCTTTCTGAAGTTTTCCGATGATACTCTTGTGTACTGTGGCTGTTTCAACTGGGACAATTTCTGTATCATTTAATATGTATCTGATATTTTCTTTTTTTCTTTAATATGTTGAAGATTTTTTCTTTTTTGACCATAAATGTGTTGTGCTTCTGTCTCTTTCTTATTTTTCTTCCAGTGTGTATTTGGCCCTGGAATTTAAGGAGATATTGAAGATGGATTATCAAAATTTGATTGGAGTTTCTTTGAATCAAAGGCAGGAATTTTAGGATAATGAATTGTTTACTGCTGAGCAATATTGATCCTTCCACATGAGCTTGTAATTCAGCAACAGATCATTTGAGCAGGGAGGGAAAATTGTATGGATTTAGTAAACTAGCAAAGCAGACTCTAAGGTTGTAAAGARGGGTGCTTTTTTTTAGTGATTTTTGGAGAGGAGAGTGGATTTTGCAAGCCCAAATGTAAGAAAGCTTTTGGGCTGACTTGTAATCCAAGTATCCTARTGTAGCTTGCACAAGGGAAAAGGGATCTGTTCACCTGCCGTTGATTTTCCACCTGCTGTCCTCCTTTTCTTCTCACCCAGTAAAGTGGGTGCATGTGTGAAATCTGGGTGTTAGCTGACTTCACTGTCAGAGGTAAGCAATGAGCTMATGTAGTCCCCAATGAAATCCCCTCGGAGGACACATCACAGACTATTCTGAGTTGGAAGGGACCCACTACAAGAGGGTTTCTCTTGAAACAAGTGTGCAGRTATTTGGAGGGTGGTGTCCTTCAGACTGGAGATGAGAGAGATGTTGGGGGTGCTTGTCAAAGGGTACTCAAGGATTTGAACCCAGAGAGACAAGAGTAAAACTAGACTGAGCAAATGAAATGCTACAGAAACCCAGAGTTTGTAAGAAGTTTAGTCTTTTTGTGAATACCCATCAGAACTCAGAGAAGGTATCAAGAGTTGTTGTCATCTTAATTCCTAATACCTGTTAGGCAGGACAGTGGTATTTTCTAATATATTTATTGAGTCTCTAATTCTGAATCTTATTCTGAATTTGCAACTTATACCTCTTTATTAAAGGATGCAATATGCATAAATGTCAATTTCTCATTAGAAGCTCAGTTCCAACATATGTTTGATCATCAAGACCGGCCTCTGAGGGTGTGATTGCAGTAGATTTCCCATAATGGTACTTCAATTGTGTTATATTTTAGCATTTACAGAGAACTTACAGAAAATTTGATCAAGAGGCAGWAGTACTGTGATGAAGAATTTCACAAGAATGTTTTTTTTCCTAAGGAGAGCAGCAGCCCAGTTTTTCCTGAAGAAGAGAGAAATGGGACTGTAGTATTTTCAGAGTGTTTCTGTTCCAAAATGTAGGTCTCAGAAGTTCTAAAAATTCTTTCTGCTGTKCCCTGCAATAGATGGATTGTTGTATTCCTCCTACATATTTACTTAGTAAGTAAAAGCAATAATGGAAAGCTTATATGATATGTGTGCATAAATAACATTTTTATCTTAACACTTCAGAATTTAATTTTTTAMATATTTTTATCCTTAGACTATAATTTCAGAAAGTGGTGCTTTAGTTTTTTAAGTATTTTGCAGCTGAAYGCTTCAAGAATGCATCTGTAGGGGGAGATTTCAGCTTAAAGCTATAGTACCAAATCTAGCAAGTAAAGCTGACTAATTTTTTAAATGTTTGCATATTCATGTGTAAAGTACTCATGTTTTTCTGTCCTTGCAATACAAATCTATTTTGGGGGGCAAAAAGCTGTAGCACTAGCCATATCTCTCCCTTTATTTCATCTGTAACTTAGTACCTTGTTGAGAAAATTATGTTGAGCCCATGATTCATCATCTTAAAATATTAGAAAATCAAGCTGATTATGTGATTAGATTTCTTGATTAGTTAATGCTTTTTCTCTTGTATTGGCAAAAAAAGTTTGTTTGTCCTGGTCAACTTCTCTTAGCTTTTTTTGCTCTTGCTCTGGACTCTCTGCCAGTATTTATTTCTTAATATATTTCAGAGTTTGCTCCTTTYTACATTAAAAAAGGAATTACTCAATTAAAGAATTTTTTGTTTAGAAAACCCACTCTTGATTCCCAGAGAAATATTTTTGTTAGATCTTTGRTTAAGAAATAGTTTTTGTGATGCAAAAGGTAAGTCAATGGGAAGAGGTTTGGCAGGTTTAGTACCTAGTCATGTCATGGTTTGTCTCCTGTCTATAAAGAAGACAAATGAAGATAAAATAACTTTTTTCTTACTTTTCTTTTTGTTCTGCATCCTTTTGTTAYTCTTTTAACTGCTTATGTAAACCAATTTTTGAATCAACTAACAGTGAAAGAACAAGGACTAGTGACAAAATTTATACCTCAATGAGATTATGTTGTGCTTTTCCATTTTGCAAATACAGCATTAAAAATCTACTCCACTGCACTTTCTATCCTCAGAAGGAAAGGCAGTGGTGTAGTGCCTTAACATATCATGTAACCTGACAGAATAAGATGTGTAGGATATGGTACAGCAGGGATTTAATGAGCATTTTTTTGTCCATTATCAGAAACTTCCTRCAAGGCATGCCCATAGGAGTGGTTTAAAATTGTTACTTTTTTTTTCTATTTTTCCTATCTTTTAAAAGAAGTTTGTTGTAGAATAAATGTGTTTGCTAAAGGTCAAGGACAAAATGCTGATGCRAGATGTGTGTGTGTGCAATTTTCAATAATTTATAAAAAGCCTGGCATTTGTCAAAAGATGCCATCTCATTCCCTGATGTAAATACATGGAATGGACAAAATTAATTCTCTGTTGGGCCCCCAGTGACAGAGATACTGTGCAAAAGGTGCTTGACTGTTTTGCTATTTGTAGACTTGGTGTTTGGCTGCCTGTTCAAATGTTTCCTGAATCACCATCTTTCAGTACAGTTACAACAGGAGAAGTGGCATTTTTAATATTGTGACTAGCACTTGTATCAGAACTAAGCATTCTGAGAGACAGTGTCCAAGTGCCTCACTAATGCATGATGTGGAGGCAATATGCTGGGTGATAACCCCAGAAATAACCTAGAATTCTTTTACAGTGCCAGGAAATACTCACTTGAATGCTTGTAGCTGTTTCAAAAGGAGATAATTGCTTCAGCCCCTAAAAACCTGAGAATCTGGGGGAAAATAATATCAATAAACACTTCTCGTTGCCTTTGGAGTGCTCTCAGACACTCTTATGTGTCTTGCTATCTATTATATCATAAATAGATGTAGGAGAGTGCCTTTCAAAAGCCCTGATGTTTGCCACCAAAAATGAATGTTTTGTTATAGGAATTAATGGAAACTTGAAAAAAATACACAGAAAACTATTAATAATGTAAGCGTACATGTAGGACTCTAACTGATGAAAGGCTGCTGGAGTGATCTGCAGGAAACACAATTCTGCTGCTGTTGCCTTTGTGTTCCATACAAAGCTTCCCGGCATGGTTGTGATCAGAGCTGGAGGTCCTTGCCCTCCCAGTTCCTGAGGGTCATTGCTGTCAGGTATTGTACAGGGGAACGGGGACATGCAGAACCCCAGAGGGGCTGTGTCCAARGCTGCCAGGACAATTTGGGCCTTGAAAAGAGTGAGTAGAGTGTCATGGGTCATATAGATAGGAAATTATATATAGTGTCAAAACAAAGGAGAATTGGTCTAAAAGTTGCTTTYAATATTTGGATTACTGTGATGAAAGGACCAGAGAAAAGAGCAAAGAACATCACAATACCAGTATATAAATCCAAGCTGTACCTGCATGTCTGGTACTCTTTCCACATTCTAAAGGGATACTGAATGAAAACAAGGTGTGTGAAAYGGCTTCTAAATATATGACTTGGATCTATATTTAGATCTATGGATCTATATTTAGTTATTACCAGTAAGATTTTTTTAGATGCTATGAAGTATTGCATCAGAAAATTAAAAGTTTCATTCATAGCATCAAATCATGAAGGGATAGATTAGTATTGGTATTACTAACTAAAACAGCAGATTTGAAGTCATTCAAAGAGAGTAATAATGGATTTAGAGAAGTAAATAATGTGAGGATTGATCTGTGGCCAAGGTTKCAACTTGTCTGGATACAGACTAATTCATAAGGGTAAACCATCAGAAGAGAAATTTAAGTGACAGAAATTGTAGAATGGTATTGTTTAAAACCCACTCTTGTTTCTAGAGCTTCTAGTGGACAGCAAAATGACAGTGTGCACACAATGTAGTTTGATGAGAGGTATAAAGTCTTTTGATGTATGACCTCAGAACRGAATTCATAGGAGAGCTTATTTGGGTCACAGCCCTGCTTTCTCAGTGATAGGAAAATGGGCTGAATAGTGTTGTGTCTGTTTTCATAGATTCCAGTGTTCAGACCAACTGAAAGAGAGACTTAGAAGCAGCCCTACAGTGATTTATGCCCTATAGGGGCAGGGCCCCTTCATTTGTGCMCTTTCATCTTAAAGGGGCACAAATCCTGTCCTTTCTTTCAGGAGCTATTMATTAATATTGTAATGCACTTGGTAAAAGCTGGGATCTTTGGGGTGGATTTAAAATGATAGAAGATGAGTTTGTTGCTGGGCTGAACCTTGACTCACTTTACCATTTCTGCCATGTGTCATCATGGTGAACAATGAGTGTGCATGGCATCTTGGAGACACAGCAAGAACATGTAACATGTTTTCAGCACTTGACATCTCTGATGTGACRGTGAACACACTGAGAGGCAATTCCCCTATTTATCATGACAGGCTCCCTGCAACTTGATTCAGGAGACCTGAGATTGCATACAACCGTCCCAGAGAGGRAGGCTATGCACCAAATTTTTATTTCCCTAGACCCAGAGATTCTTGAATTGTTCTATCAGGAAGCACATTCCTCTGCACTAAAGAAAAGTCTGTGTTTATAACCAGAAGGTCTGAGAGTGATTGAGTAGCTGAAATTGAAAGAAAGTGATCAAAAATTAGCATGAGAAGAATTGTGCTGGCATAGACTAGCAGGACAAAACCCTGAGCAATTGTTACTGGAAGGCATAGGAAAACTGATAATCCATTTTATTTTAATACAATTTTAGAAGGTATTTTGGATCTCAAGATTAATTTGTTTTAAAAAAATAACATCCAGGAAGGATATTCTACTGACTGGGCAAAACTGCTATTTCAGGTGAGGCTAAAAGAAGCACTGCCTCTCACCACTGAATATAAAGACCTATTTTATGGCTCTGCAGACTGGCTTATTCTCAAAGTTCAGGCATATGCTGCTGTTTTCATACCTTAACTAAGTGCTGTGAAGTAACTGAGTTCACCCAGGCTGTCATAAAATGTGAGATTCAACGTTGTAGTTGAAAGTGCTTTCACAGAGAGGRATGGTGACAATGGCAGTGAGTGCCAACATGAGTGAGTGATGGTGTTTAGCAAGTAGGAGTAGAGAAATTTGGGGTTTCTATCTCCATCCCAATGTTGTTCAAATATTTAATCCAGTTACTTTTTGCAGTGAAATGGAAAGTTCTTTGCGGATGAGGGAGCGGATGTTGATTTGAAACTCTTTGGACATTGCTCTTTATGTGTGGGCAGGTGCTTTGTTATGAGATAAAGATGCCTCCAGCCCTGTCTTAAAATTAAAAATCAGTTTTGACCAGAAAAATGTCAAGTTCCAAATCCAGAAAGGAAGGCTTTGAATCCTTGTCCACTGTAACAACGAGAGAGCTGAAGTCAGTTTCTTCACACTGGCATCTCTTTTCACCTGTTCTCTGTAGCTAGAAGATCTGACATTGCTGCAAATGTCAGATGCACAATGTTGTTCAGGTGTATTAAGTATATTTAGTAGTCAATTTAACCCTCGATAACAATGTAAAAATGTATATCTATTGTATTAAAAATATCAAACAATTTGAATGTTCTTTCACAACAGAAGAAAGGCAAATATATATTTTTAAAAAGGGATTGAAAATAATCTGATGAGAAAAGCAGAGAAAAAAGTAAGGTGCTTYTCCATAATTGTTTATGTACATGCTGATGTCTGACAGTTTTCAGTGGTTAGTGTGAAGCAGATGTTTTCCTTTCATTGAGAGGGAAAGTGATCTCAATTTACTTTGCAGTTATTTCAGGATATCTTGAGGTAAGAATGTGCCTCAGGATAGGTAGAGCAAAGCAGTTGGTGTCTGGTAACTTATTACACAAGGGTAAATCAGCCATTTGCTGGAACTCTGTTTTGAAAATCTATCACGCTGTTCAAATTCTGCCCTGTTATGTTTGCTGGTTTTTCAAATAGATTTGGGCAGCCATGCTTTGGCTTGCAATTAAACAGACAATTTCTTTAGGCATTTTTTTTCTGCTTCACTGAAGTAAAGAAAAATGTTTTATATCCATTTATTACATTCACTGGCAGTTTCATTACTCTGAATATTCAAAACTCATGGAATGAGAATTGCAGCTTGGAAGTAATCCAAAGTTCTCATTGTTAATGGTGTTTCAAAGAATCGTATTCTGAATTATCTGGTAAAGGTTACACTTTATTAGATTTATTGATAGCTTTCTGTGGGTTGGGCATAGGGTTGAATTGCTAAATGAGAAGAGTAAGTGTTTGCTTTCAGAAAGAAGTTGCTTATATTCTATTTTTAGTGTGACACAGTTGTTGGTCTTGGCCTTCTAAATCTTGATTAATCTCAGTTTCCTCTTGTAGCTAGTTCCTAATGATTGAAGCTGACATAGCTGCCAAATTCTTGTTTTATSTAATAGAGAAATGTCCTGTTTAAACTTTTTTGAGGAAAGCCCTGATTGCTCTGGCTTCCAGGACCTCTGAATACRGCACTTTCTATTACTTTGTTGTTGCCCATTCTGTTGAATCCCTGATAGTCAGGTCTCAGACTGGTGTAGTTCATTGCCCACGGGCAGCTCGCAGTATGAACAGCACCATGATGGCACCTCCTTCCTTCTGACAGACTCTGACATTCCAATTCCTGTATGGCCTGGCTCTGCTCACTGTGGTCACCACACCCTGTCAGGCAGCGTGTCACTGTGTCCTGCTGCATGTGGCAGAATTACTTCTGGAGAGTGCCCTTAAATTCTCACACAAAGGGCGTTGCTGACAGCTTTTAGGGAGCAGCCATTTAAGGTGGCAGTACCTGTGTGATCACAGTGCTGATCATGTTCTATTTTTACATCCTCATAAAAGCTCTCATTCATCCTGACTCTCCTAATCAGGATGTTTCAGCCACTTTAATTTCTGTTGTGTTCAGTCACAGTTGGAAAATTAATGTATTCTTCAGCGCATCTGTTTTGAAGCAAATCTTGTCTGAAGAAGAATAGTGTCTAAAGATGCAATATTAAGGTAGTTTTCCTGTCTATTATGGGTTAATTAGAAGAGTTAATATATTTTAGGATTTTTTCTTGACTTAAAGTTGGCTGAATAATTCTCTAAACACTTCTGTCCATTGGAGCAAAGAAGTGTTCAGAAGAAAACAGAATGGCCACAGAAAGAAGCAAAAAGAAAGACTAAGAAACAAACCTGAATAGCTGCAGGTTATATATTTAGCCTTGCTCTACAGGGATGTATTTCTTGATTGTATTTATTTGTATTTCAGTGCTGCTTGAGAGTGCCTATTGCCACTGTCTCTGTGGTTCCCATCCTGAAAAAAAATTGCTTTCTAACCAGCCAACGCTGGCAGTGTGAAAAGGAAGTGTAATCCCCATTTTACAGTTGGAAAGAGGCAGAGATGGAGTCTGGCTGTTCTCAGCTCACACAGGATGTCTCTGGGAGAGCCAGAAATTGAACCCAGATATGTTGCTTGAGTCCTACTGAGTCTCAAAGCAGTCTTTTCTCAAAACTAAAGAAAATGCATTTATTTGATATACTCATTTTAATGCTTTTCCTGTGGATACTATTTGGAACATCTGGGGTTTTWAAAAAATTCAAATTAATCTTTTTTTCTTGCTTTTCATTTCATATTTAGCACTAATATTTAATGTGAGATGGAATGGAATTTACAGCTTCACTGTGTGAAGGATTGCATTAGAATGTATTTTAATAGTAGTTTGAACATAATTAAACAAATTTTTTCAAAGAGATTACATTTTTTGATAATCTTTATTGTCATTGCTATGTAAAAGATTTAAATCTATTTCCATCTCTTTTTCATAAATTGATGCATATGCAAAAATAGATGATATTTCAGATGCATAAAAAGAAAAATATTTCCTCCCCTACTTTGTTAAAMGCAGATAATAGCTTAGACTGTAGGTTTTAATTATTTTCTTTCCAAAGTATTCAGAAGTTAAGAACTTTTAGTGTACCGTGCAAATCTTGAAATTGGTGTGTGAATGTGGTGGATCTTTCCATGATTTCATCTGGGAGAGAAGTTGTTTGCTTTTGTATTGGGGAATTTCTTCAGCAATGTAGGTGCAAAGCCAGTTTTATTTTTACCGATTTGAATTCCTCCTAAGATCTTTTTACCAGAACACATGAAGAGATTTGTCYAAGTCCCAACCACTTGAATAACTTTACATATTTGAGAACCACAGCAATTTACCCTGTAACTGGAAAAACTATCTCAGGGAGCCATGGAAAGTTGAAAACTTTGGGCTATGTTGGTTTTAGTATCTGCAGGGTGTTTGTGGTAGTGGGTGCTTCTGGATGCATACGCAAGGTATCAGCCTTTGACATGATTGTGGCAGCTTGGCTTTGTTAGCAGGTTAACATTCACTGTGTAGAATAAATTTAAACAATCTGCTGAATTCTTTACATGAGGACTGGATTTACTGGTTTTTTTATTTTCCATATTTTACCAAAGTTGCAAACTGGTGTAATATTGTCTGTGGCTGTAGGCAACAGCAGTAAAAAACTGACCTAAAAAGTTAGTTTTGTGCTAACACATCCAAGAGGAGAGTTGCAGGTGGAAGAGAGGTTTGGCACAGTGTTTAGCAGCTCATCTGTAGCCTTGGCTTTAGACTTGCCATTCTATTTTTTGAAGCTCTCTGGAGGATCTACCTGGACTATCTCCAGGTGGAACAAGTAGAACCACTTTGAAGAGAAGGTGAATGAGCATCAACTGACAAATTGGTGTCATCACAAGTAGTACTGGCAGAAAGATCTTGCAGATTTACATCCTGCAGTGTTTCATCTTGAAACCTTAGGAAACAATTGGACTGGCTGGCAAAGGATCCATGTTTRTGAGTGTGATTCTTAAACAAGCCCAGTTTATATTATACCATATTCAATCTGCCTTTGGAAAATTAACTRTGATCTGAAGGGCACCTTGGTATGCATCTGTCTTAGGATTCTATTGGAAAAATGTTTCAGGGATTACAATTGTCCAGGCATATGGAATAGTAATTGCATGCAAATACATTTTATGCTTTTTAGCTTGGCTATGTCAGCTGCAACGGCTGGCTGTGCCTGTTTAGTCAAGGGATGTATTATAAAAACAGACAGACTATTAAATGAAAAAACGAGGATGGAAACAAGAGGCTGAAATACAAAATATACTTTCTTAATAGTGACTATGGAAATTCTGTACCTAAAACAATTTTTTTAGTGGTGATCATACTGATTTAGTATTTATTCATGGGCTATATGGATTCGTGTTACTCGCTGCTTTCTTTTATCTGTGCAAGTCTCTGAAGATTGTGACCTGCATGAGGAGTGGCTAAAAAAGCAGTTTGTGTATTTGCAGTACCCTTAAGTTCAGCTCTTAGTTATGAGATCAGGATGTTTTGGTTTTTTGTTTTGTCTTGGTTTAGGGGTTTTTTTTTGGGAGCTTCAATAGTTCGTTGAAGGGTAAGCCTTGAAATTTTGCTAGCTTTAATTCTGATGTAACCATGCTGTTCACTGTGTCAAAATATTTCTCAGATCACTTGGCTAACCATTGCTGCCACCTTGGTGAGGACCAGAGAAACCACAGAAACATCACAACCAACACAAATTAATCMGTTTTATTTGCTTATCTCCTTTTATCTGATAATTAAAATGGACTCTTKAGTTCAACAGAAAACCTATGCACAAATGACATTGATGTGTTTCGATAGGCTTCTGGGAAGACAAATGAGCTTTTGAATTACTAGTAACTAAGGAGTGAGAATGATGATACAATCCTGTGTAGTGCTTCATAAAACTAAGTTTTGAGGAAGTCTATGGCTGAAGTTCAACATTTATTCATCTTTTTTTATTTTTCATCTAATCTAAACTGTTTTAATTATTTTCACTTCCACTCTGTCTGAAAGGGTAGGGGTGGTTCCTAAAGCACAAGGTGCTCTTCAGTGCATGGCAGGAGCAGCACTGAGCGGGACTTAATAATTAATTAAACACATCTGTTTCCAGTCAAACAAGCTCAAATTAGTTTGCATCAAATAGAATGGATCACATAGCATTTTTTATTATTGTGCTTGTTAAGTGAATGGATGCATTCAATAATGGGGGAAGTGCCCTTTGTGATTAAAAATGTTATTTTTTTCTTTCTTGTTACTAGGCCTGCAGGTAATAACCTTAACGTTTTAGGTGTGACAAGAACAATTGAATTACTAACACAAAATAGACTTATTTTGTATTTGGATTTATTTTGAAAGCATGAGTAAAGAGCTTATCCGACAATAGGAAATCTGCAGTTCTTTGAAACTTAGATCTGGTCCAAGAAACTAGAATATGAAAAAACTGTTGCAAGCAGTTTTTGAGCTGTGCTTTGTTCACATGTCAACACATTTTATCTTCGGTACTCTTAAAGGGAAAGAAAATTTCTATGAATATCTCTGGCACTTAGCAGTGGAGCAAGCTTAAAATGTAACTGACAAACCATAGACCAGAACTAGCTCCTTCCTAAAAAATTGTTCTTTTCTGTCACTTAAATGTTATTTTGGGGAGAAGAGATGGAGAAATCATTCTTTAAGAACTTTGGTATTCTTTTGACTTGCAGGGGAAAGAGACTTTAGGGAGATAAGCCCTTCTGAACATAAAACCCCATACTTCGTTGATATGTCAAGTATATATGTAAACTTGCCATATAGCTGAGTGTTAGAAATGAAGAGGAGTCAGAGCTTAACCCTGATGTCTAATGTATCACCTTATATGTATGAGCTGTGCCCCCAAGCAAAGTGAATAACACKGAACTGTGACCAAACCATGAGATAAATTAATAGACCGTGTATTTTGGACTGTCCTCTGTGGCTTCTAAGCCTTCTGTATCAGGACAAWATCTGACATTCATCATTGACTGTCTCCAAAATTAACTTTCCTAATAAGCTTTCCTCTGTTTTCTGTCCAAAAAATGTTACAGAGTCTGGGGTATACAAAAATTTGAGCCAAAGAAAGAATTCCARCTCAGGTCAACAGTAGTATTGACCTGAGCTGAGTAGTTTTATATAAGGAGGTTTTAGGACTTGGTGTCTCTGACACCAGACCTTTGGATTAGTGGAAAGATAAAATTCCTAGTGTAGACCCAATGCTTGTTTTTTACATTAATGATATTTAAGGTTTATGTAATCCTTGAGGTAATTATAACAAATATTTAATAATAAATAACTGTGCTGGTTTACTGAGAAATGTAACATGAAGCATTGCTTATGCAGAGAAGGGCAGGAATATTGTACAGGAAAGAATGGAGTAACCTTTAGGACTGGAGCACTTGGGTGAAATTTCCATTTAAAGATGAGGAAATGTCTGATTCTAGTGATATGTTTTCCCTTTGATGTGAAGACAAGTGAAGGGAGCTGCCTGATGGTCTTGGTTGATGACAGCGAGCCAGCAGTGTGATTTAGCTCTCATTAAGGCAAGCATTTCTTCAGCATTAACTTGGAAGCTGTTCCAGGACAAGCAAAAGTATTGGTGCTTTTGCAAAAGGCTGTGATAAACTTTGGAGTCCCAGGTGCAAAAATAAACATGTGTCTGGAGGAATGGGCTTGTCCTCCCCAAGGAAGCAGGGCAAGTACAGCTGATTTTTCCAGGAGATGGAACTTAGTGTTTATAGATGTAGACATACGTATCTATAAATGCATTATAAATGTAAAACTCAACAGAGAAAAGGGAAGACCTTTAACCTGAAAGTCAGTGATGACATAAGCAACTACAAAATAGCTATAGGTRAATTCAAGATAGAAATTAAAGGCATGCAAGTCTCGGACAGCATTTTTCCRGCATCACTGAGCTTAGTCTTGTCCATGCTATCACAAATGCTGTTTTAAAAACAGGCACAGTTTTGCTCCTGCTTTCTAACTCCTGTTAGAAAGCTTTCAGCACCCAAATGAATTGGACTCTGCTGTCCACAAAATGAAGTGTAGGTAAAAGACCCAGCTCTTTCGCAAAGGAAGCTGTGTCCACAAATAGGATTGTGTGATGTGGTTAGCTCTGACCACACAGAGCTGCTTTGTAACCTGCTGATCTGTACAAGTGCTGTGCCCTTTCCTATTTCTGTTACTCCCTTAAATTCCAATATATCTGATGTTTTCTTTGAATAGGTTACTCTTTTTAGTCTTTTTTTGAAAATTCCTGATAGTGAATGGTGGTCACGTTCCTTTTTTGTTTCTCTCTTTGCTTGAATGTGGCAACAGTGAATTAGCATAAATGGTCTGAGGAAAGTAGTTAATATAATTTGTATTCTTCTTTAATCCTTTGAATTTACCTCCTTGAAGATACATCAAAGATGAGTTTGGTTCATAAATATGTTCAGAAGATGAATACAGTAGGGGGAAAGAATCCTGTTTTATGGTATTTTTAAAACCAGAAATAAATCCTTTATAATCAGTAACTGACCTATATGATATGCTTTTTCCAGTTTGTTTCAGATCCTTGTGCCAGCAGCCCCTGTCTCCATGGTAACTGCAGCACCAGCGGGGATGGCTACCTCTGTGTGTGCAGTGCCGGCTTTGAGGGAGCGCGCTGTGAGCGCTCAGCCCGCAGCCCCGCAGCCTCCCCGGGGACAGAGGCCGCCTCGCCCCGGCACAGCAGCCCAGCCTCGTCCACCCTGCAGCCTGACATTGCCCTGCCCCGCTCCAGARCCACTGTCACCTTACCCACGTGGCAGCCAAAGGCTGGACAGAGAGTTGTGGATCTCAAATGGGATGAAATTGAGGTGAGACTGTTCGGTCACAGTGAAAATTCACTGACGAAAAAAACCTGTAAAGTGTTATTTTCAGGTTGTCATTTCTGCAGGGTTTCATGATGTYCTCATGAGAAGACTGAAGATGTGATCTCTGCCCTGAGTTAATATGCTGATAAAATGAAAACAAAACCCCATTTGATCCATGTTATGAGTAATGGATTTAAGTTGGCTGGTATGTTGTATTAGATACTTCTTTGAAATGGGATAATATTGGTTCTTCCAGTCAATTGTGTGACAACATATCTCCAAACATCAAATAMATTTAGGAAATGCTAAAAGTTAAAGCAATACCTTTAATATATTTTTTGGTATTTTCCATTATTATCATATTCTGCTACATGTTTCTGCATTATTAAGACAACATAGTTGCTTGAGGATTGAAAGTGGTAGCTAACACATTACACAGGGCACAACTCTAGGGATGCAATGACAGAGGTGGAAACTTTTAAATGTTTAAATTTTAAACATTTGTTGTAACTCCTACAAACAAATCTCTGTCAAAACTTAATTTCTGGTAAAACTACAGCTGGAAAGCACACAACATATGATCCTTAATAAATGTGATCTTTGCTTTCCACTGTGTTGCACTCTGTGCTGTTTGTAATGCTTAAATGTTTTGCATGGACTTAAGTATCTGCAAAAATTAAAAAGAATTATCAAGCTTAACCAAGTTATTGTTAAAGTAATGATCACCTTAGTACCAAGTGCTAGGAATAATGAAACTTGTTGCTGAAAAAATACTTTAATTTCTGTAGGCAAAGAATTGGAATTTTTGTGACATCTTTTTCTTTTTGAGARAGGCCTTGTAATATAATTTTATTTCAGGTTATTCAGGAATAAATAGGTAAAATGTCAGTTCTGTCTTTTTTTTGAAATGTTTCAATGAGTTTGATTCTCCTGAGGTGTTTTAACATGCTGCATAGTGAGAAAGTGAGCAGGCAGGAGTTTAATCATGGAACAAGTGTGKTTTTCATCACTCTTTTCTAGCCCAAACAAATTTGTTGAAGTTTCCACTGTAAAATKTATTTAATCAATTTTATGGAAGTTTAAAATATATGTTTGGTGTGTTACAGCTCTGATTTTAGCTGAGGTAGAAGTGTTCATAGGGCTGCATTCCATTTCAGTGGGAGTGCTGGTGGGCAATGTCTGGAGCATAAAGCTTTATTTCCTGGAATTCCATCTCCAATATCTGTTATTTTGCAGTAGAACATATGTCAGGCACCAAGGATGGAGTTTGGAGAGAGCRCTGAAGCAGAAACAAACAATGATCTGCTCTTATTACTTAGTTTAAATGCAGTCTCATCTCTGCATGGGTGGTCCATATGTCCTGWTCAATTAAGGACATGCTCTTCCCTGTACCACATTTCCCTGGTGTGTCTTCCTCAATCTGTGGTCTGGTGTTGTATAAGGAACATTTCTGCCTGGTTTGCATTTTAGGTAGATTCAGTAAGAATTTCAGTCAAGCAGATAATTCCCAAGTGACTATTCCAATAGCTGAAATTCACCCTTCTGCATGTCTTCTGTTACCTAAGAATTACAGATAGRTCATCAGTTGCTATTGCAGGACTAACACTAGCATGGCAATTACTTGCTATCCTGTTACAAAATTGCTTGTGTTGATGTGTTTTAGTATGCTGTGATGRGTCTTGTATTTTTGACAAGCTCTCCAGTGTGGCATAATGACCTTCTACCTTGTTCTTTGAAAGTCACAGTGAGAGATGATTATCTGGAACAAAAAGATTTCAGTTGCTGATTCAAGACATTGTGTCTGATCTCTGTTAACTGAGGAGAGTTGATTTGCCTGAAGGTCTGTGCTCCAAAGCTCCTTTAGTGGAGGTTTCAAAAGTCAAATGTGTTAATAAAAAAMCCACTACCTTTCCTCATAGCTGTAAGAACTTTGCAAAACTTGATCCTTCACTCTCTTGAAAGGAAGAGTAGCTGTAGGTTTTGTATTGCAAAATGTGCTCTTGTGATCTTTGCGTTTGAGAGGACAACAAATACTGATATTATGTTGTTGTTTGTTTTTCTAAATCTTCCAAGACAGTCTGTTTTCCAAATTATTCTATACTGATACTGGAAGTGAATTAATGTTCTTCAGACCCTTTTGTCTCAGAGAGAAATTTTGCCAGGCTCTTTCCAAATGAAAGCTCTCACTATCTTGCAAGGATGAAGTTTCCATGAAAGCTTTTCTGGGAAGCTTTGGGAACTCAAAGAATGAACACCTGAGAGAAGTAAGCTGTCTAGGAGAGGCATGATATGTGCTTACAGCTGGACATGTTTTCTGTATTCCCTGGATACCAGGGATACATTTAGCACTGCTTGCTGGAATCAACTGTCTCAGTAGTGTCTGTACCAGTAGGTAACACACAGATGTCTTTGGATGCAGTTTAATTTCTGGTGGTCTTCATATAAGAAATTAATCTTTTYTTGATGTGCAGATTAAGGACTAAAACCATAGATCATAAGCAAGAATTTTTTTTCAGTCGATTTTCCATAGTATAATATGATTTTATCTTTGTGCTCATCCATTGAAAGATAATTCTTTTTCCTACTTGGAGCAACTGGTTCCCCTTGTAAGAGATGCAACTAACAATTCCCATTTCCCCAGTTCTATCATCTTTTGTGTTACAGTGTATAGGAGATATTTATTAGCCAGTAATGGTGGGAAAAAGAAACCATCTCATTAACCCTACTCAATTAATGGATTTAATAAAGGTTTCAATGTACAAAGTCAATGGTAAGAATAGCARTACCATACTCTTATATACAGCTTTTCATAATAGACCTGAAATTCTTTTCAAAGGAAATCAGCTGTATTATTCCCATTTTACAGACTGAGATGCTGAAGCACAGAGCACTGAAGTGATTTGCCAGGTGTGCAGCCAGAAATTAGAATGCTGAGCATGTGAGTCCTAGTCTAACCTTCTATTTATACTGCAATTTTGTGCTCAGATTCAAGGCTTTGGAACTAATGATTAGAGGCTACAATAAACTTCTAATTCCCCTTGCAGTGGGGACAGCATTTGTTTTATGTGTGTCCTTAGTCAGTAAATTGCAAGCCTTTAGGAGTGTGGCTGAATCAGGTGTAAAATCCTGAGTGTTCCTGCTCTCAGCAATGGCAGAATTATTCCCTAAGTATGTACTTGAAACAGGAGCCTTTTAGTCTTGGCTACTTTCATGTGTTGCTACATGTTTGTGCATTTTTTTGGTCAAAGTATGATATGGGTGCAGAAGGAGGAACAGAATCTGAACAAAAGCAGAGGAGAGATACATTTGAGATTGATAAATACAGAATAGAAACTTGGTCCTTAAAAATGACATCTTAGGAAAAGCTTTCACATGGAAATGGGTGCAGGTTGGAGTATATATGCTTGTCCTTTGCTTACCCTATTTTCTTGACGTTCCCTCTTATTATTGCTGTTAAGAGCTGGAATGGATKTAATTTAGGTTTGACTTAGGACAGCTTTTCTAACTGTTTATAAGACTTGTTTTTGAAATTTCTATAATTTTTCTTTTGCTCTGAGAAAAATAAATTCTACAAACACATAAGGAGAATGAAGGAAGCACAGGTTTTGGTAGAATATTATTAGCTTTCTTCCAGGATAAATCTGTAACTTCAATAACTCTCTCCTCTACAATATTAATTTATGGAACTTTTTGTTTATATAGAAAAATAATTTTCATAGACAACTTGATGTAAACATCTCTGGATAGGTGCTACTCTTTATTTATTTTCTAAATATATCCTAAATGTCTCTAAAAGCTCAATATGCTTAAACAAAACTTACGTGAAGTTCATACAAACCTCAGTTTATTATATTTCATTACTAAATAATGTTTAATAGATAGTCATGAATACTAAGTTTCCTAAAATTTAAGCTCATTGAGACAGAAATTCTAGCAAGTACAATTATGTCAAGATATTGAAGGTCTCTTCTGAAGCTATATTGGTGGATGGGCTCAGGATTTTTGGTTATCCAGAGCTGTTTTTGAAAAGTATCTGGATTCATTTAACTGCTCCTTTGGGAATCGTCMTGTTTTCAAGTCCTCGAGAGTATGAGGGGGGAAAAAAACAAAACCCCAACCCTGTTTTGTTTACTCCCTTTCAGTGTTATGGTGTAGAAATATCTGTAGCTGMCTTGACAGTCTTAGGTTGAAGTTTCTAAGTCCCAGCTTATCCTCCAGTGACCTGAGCTCATACGCTGCATGCAAAGATTTGACTATGTGCAGTTTTTGCTCAATGAACTTGTTTACACAGTGCTTATATTTCTTTTCAGAACAGCTCCATAGACTCTGGAATAATAAATGACTATTAATTCTTGATGGGAGTAATCTTTGTTGAGTGACTGTGCTGTGATCTAAGTAGAGGATAGGCAGCTAAGCCTCACATAGCCACTTGCTCACTGCCCAATCCAGTGAGATGGGAGAGAGAGTTGGAAGGGTAAAAGTGGGAAAACTTATGGGAAGATGAAGACAGTTCATTAATTTTAAAAAGGAGAAATAGAAAACAAGAAAGGAAAAACCTGAACGAAACAAGTAATAAAAAAAGCCCTAATTATTCTCCACCAAGTAACTGGTGCCCAGCCAGTCTCTGAGCAGCATCTGTGGCCAAATTCCACCCCCAGCCCCAGTTTCATTGTTGAGCATGGCCTCCTGTGGTGTGGGATGTCCCTTTGGTCAGTTGGCATCTGCTGTCCCACTGTGTTCCCTCAGCATCCCCAGCCTGCCCCCTGGTAGGGCACTCTGTGGAAGAGAAAAGGCCTTGATGCTGTATGAAGACTGCAGTGATAACTAAAATATCCCTGTTAACAACCCTGTRTTCATCACACGTCCAAAACATGCAAGCATAGCAACATAGCACCATGCAAGCCATTGAGAAGAAAATTAACTCCATCCCAGCCAAAACCAGTACAGGCTGAATGTCAGATTTTATGAAGYTGACAGTGAATTTGGAGGATGGCTTGAAACAAGAAGGCAGCTTACTGATGTGATAATCTAGGTAATCTGTCATTGTGTAAGAGAGCCTCCTGTGCCTGCTGATGCCTCTTGGTGTGATGTTAGCATTAATAGTCTGAAAAACAAAGTTTTAATAATGTTATCTGGAGGATTGCTGTGCACTGGAAGGTGCTGGATCCTCCTGGTRCTGTGGTTACTGAGTCTGCAAAGTGACTCTTGCTCAGATGGGCACAGAAACAGGCTGCCAGCAGCAGAATTTGCTGGGTGGATGTGCAGCCTCCCTTACACCAGGTTTCAGTGCTGTGATAACTGGTAAGCCTTCTTCATCTGATACTGTTTTTGGATGCAGTCTGTCAGTCTTCCCATGGTGTTCCTCAGAGAGGCACTACTCCTACTCTAAACACTTTTGCTTTTCTCTCCCACTGGTGAGATATGTTAGAAGTAAACCTTGATTTTCTTTCTGTTCTGATTTTCTTTCAAGCATTGTCCCATCTGAAAATCTTAGGGTAGAACCAAGTGCAGTGATGTGGGAGTTAAGATAAATGAAATTAGATTTTTCAGAAGCAGTAGTGCTACAGGGCAAGGGTACTGGAACTGCTTTTTTTTTTTTTTTCCTTTTAGACTTTGGTTCTGAGTTCAGTTTCTGTGCTAGAAATGATCCTGCTTTGTTGCTTGACATCCTGACAGTAAGTAGATAGTACTAGATCCCTCTCTTACRGTTCTATTCTGTTGCCTTTTATTTTCCTACTTCTCTTTTCACTTTTTATTTGCCAACAGCTGTTCAAGATCTATAGTTAGGATCTAACCTGTTTTTTTTTTAATGTATTTTCCCTTACATAAGGAAGACTGCCAAAAGTGTTATATGTCTTAAAAATGAGGGATGCCTCTTGCCACACTTACAGGGTCAGAAGAGAATAAATCCTGCYGGCCCTATTCTGATAGAAAAGTAGTTGTATACTCAGAAAAGCCAAAATTGCACGTTATGAAACTTGCTTTATTGAACTGAAATTTAATATGAAATCCCTTGGAAGAAAATCTGAAAGAACTAGCATTTACAAGAGCATCCCTCATACTGCATTTGTCATGACAGCTTCTGTCCTACTGAAGAACTGAAAGGTTTTCTTTCATAATGACCGTGCCAGTTTTCATGGGGTACCACCCCAGAACACAGCCTTGCTTTTCTAAAAAAACTMATTTTCTCACTCCTTCCATAACATAATGTCTTTTCAAATGTGTTTAAATTTTAGTTTGTTTTTTTTACTTTTAAGCACTGGTCTTTGCTGTAGGATGAGTTTGTATCCATCTTTTTTATATAGTTCAAGAATTATGTGTGAATTCATACATTCTGTTTAATTCCAAACTAATTTGCCCCATTTTGCTCTGGCTGCAAAACTSTGCAGTTGTCTGTTGCCCCACTAGGAGGTAAAAACAGGAGAACAGATTTTTGAGATGAAAAAACAAGAGGTTGACCAGAGAGAAAATTCCCAAGGCAATATTTTGAAAGAGAACATTCTCAGGATAGGARGAAAGTACCTGAGTCACAGGTATCTGTGTGTGCCTGAATGTGCACATGCACACATACTTATTTGTGGTTAATTTAGGGWTATTTTCAAAAGAAGCACTTTCACTGTATGCAGGAGTGGGATTTAGTGAAAGCTGTGGTGTCACTGAAGTTGCAATGACAATTAACAGGACATACTCAATAGGCARCTGGCTCATGGGGTGACTTTTCACTGACAGCATCACAGTGTAGGTGAGGTTCAAGGCACCTCTGGATTTTTTTCTAGTCCAAACCTTGCTCCAAGCAGGGTCAGTTAGAACAGATTGCTCAGGACTTTATTCATCTGAGACTTAAATAACTCAAAGGATGGAAGGTCCACAAGATACCTGGCAGCCTCCTCCACTGACTGGAACTATYTGTTGGTTTTCAGAAATATTTATTAATACCTTGTTGATAGGGTAGTGAGGATGTTCTAARGCACTTATGAATTTGGCCATCCCACTTACAAACCACTTTTAAATTTGAGGAAAGTGTGGTGCATTTTGCAAGAAGTAAAAGCTTTCTGCCATTCTATCAACTTGGGGCTGAGGTACAAAGGAAATGCAAACGTATCATGGCAGCAGAATGGCTGGATTTTGCACTGTCAGGATTAGTCTGCCTGTGTTGATAAGGCCTTGTAGAATTACAAATGTCTGCTCAACTTTTTAAGAAATCTACTGTGAAATTTCATATACAATAGCTATCTTCAGAGAACTAATTTCAGCACTGAGAGGCTGCATAAATGTAGGCTTAGTCTGTATGCTCCTCTTCTCAGCCTTATTGAATTAAAGTCTAGTACACTTAGGAAAGTAATAAAGGCACTCACTCATGTAAAAATATTGCCTTGGGATTTATGTATGTATTTTCAACACTTGTTGAATTAAGCGTATATCTCATTATTCTGGTTTTGTTAGGCAGGAGAATATCTGCCTAACTCATGCTATTTAATTTCTTCAGAAAAGTTGTAATGTGGAAGAACAGTCTATTTCTCTCTTAGGCACCAGTCCTGATTTTCTTTGCAATCTCTTCTATACCACTGGCATGGCCTGGTAAGGAAATCTATCAAAATCACTGTTGGCTTGTGAAGGCCCAGGTGGAGATTGTAGGAGTGAGAACTCTCAAGATTTCACTCTTGCTTTCTCAAATGATACTGCTCTTTTACCTATGTAAAGTCTAAAAGCATTTGAAGCAGAAATATAGTTTTTATGTATTATGTTATCTTTTAAGAAAAATATAACATGATTTAGATGCAAACTTACAGAACATTTATGTAAAGAGGAATTCTGTATTTAATGTCAACAATTTGATATTTGAGAATTTTAAACTCTAAATAAGGTATTGAAGAACAGTCTTAGATGACTGTTGACACAGGAGCTTGTCTTTGTAATCAGCTCCTAAACATACTTTAGACTCTGGAGGGTGCATGAAGGTTTTATTTTCTTTGGTGACTATTTTTAAAGTAGCTGCATCATTTGTGTAAATGTTTATAAGTCTGTTCCCCAAGAACCTTCTCTCTGTCCTGATGTTTCTGTATTATTAAATGCTTCAGGAGAAGTGTTGGATGTCATTGCAGTTATGTTATGTTTTCTTTTGGTTGCCTTTAAATGACTGATACCTACTCTATTTGTAGTTTTTACTTTAGACTAGAAGTAATCTTTATCTTGTCCTCTGAAAATCATTAAAGTATATTTCTCAGTGACTTCAGTTTTAAATATCTCCTACCAGTTCTAGAACCTTTTTTTTTGTATTTGAGTGTGAAAAYTACAAATTGTTTTCATCTTCTGAGTGTTCTTTATTGCTGTAATATGTTGGTTGTCTTTGCCCTCGTTCTTCAGTAGTACAGTCTTGTGGAGTGCTCTGTTAAGACATGAAAGAGACACACTTAAAAATCTTTATAAAAATTTCTCACAGCTGTGAAAAAACTGCAATTTGTTTCTTAATTCCGGTGTCAAAGCTGTCATTTTTTGTCTCCACAGAACTTGGCTGAAATAGGACACTGCTGAGACCATTTTTTTCCTTATGAGAGTTACTGCTTCTTCCTATGTTTTTTGTCTGTTCCAAGTATCAGGGTTGTTAATACATAAAAAAAATTCAAATTTCAGTTGTCGTGAAGTCTGGGTTTAGCATCCTACTGGTCTAGATGGGTATTTTACCACATTCTTAGAGCAGGAAGTCAGGGCCAATTACAAATGGAGTTCCTAGAGAAATACATCAAACATTACAGGTCTCTTAATAGAAGAGTCAAAATCATGCATTTTGCCTTCACTCTTTTAATTATCTTTACAATATATGTGCTTTTCCTGCTGAGTAATCCTAAATTCTGATGTGATGTGTTTGCAAGCTAAAGTTTTTTGGGTTTTTTTTGATTTTTTTTTTCCTGGATCTATTTCCACTTTATAAAGGTTAAATCTCAGGTCTTGTTCTGTAGCTACTTTGTTCAGCTCTTGCTTCTGATTCTTTTATTTTTATTCTAGTTGCAAAGACATCAATACCTTTTACTTAAAAAACTTCCATTATTAAACAGTAAGGTAAATGAAATGCTTACATTACAATTTCCCCCCCTATGTTCTAAGGTATGATCCCTGAAATTGTAAAACTATAGAAATACTATAAAAAGGAGTGTGTTATAGATGTAGTATAAGACTGTATGAGAATAGAGATACTTATTTCTTTTTCCCCTTTGTTTCAATAGGCATGCAGATTCTCAAAGAAAAAAGTTTAAATGTTGGCAAATATAAAAGGAAGAGTGTTAGCCAAACTAATTTTGGATACATTGTACTTTGACTGTTAGGTCCATACTTTTGACTTCTGAGATTTAAAAGTTGTAATGGATATGTTATAATTTTTCAAAATTAATTTGAAAAAATACAATAAAATTGCATCTTGCTTTATTTTCATGAACTATATGTATTCATACTGTATACATCAGGAATTCAACAATGAATTGAATAATCTAGACACTGGGAAATCATTCACTTGGGAAACGTGAATACTGAGTATTTRTCTTGCCTGAGTCAAGCTAAATTCTGAGTGTCCTAAAAATTATTACTTGCATTATATTCTGGACTTCTGTTCATGTATTATTTACATGTATTTCATTACATTCATGTAATATTTAAAATTTGAATTGTATTTAAAATTAAAAATTTTATTCTGGCTTTTACTTTGATGTAAGATTAATTCACGGAAGTGTGTCAGGTTGCATATTTGTATTTTCAGTAYTAAGGTTGTTGTAAAAAGTTTGCAAACATTCTCTGTGGCTGAARGAATAGCATTGCAGACTGCCTAGAAATTTGAAGATTAAACTGATTTGTTGGTTTTTTTTTCTAATGTGACATTTTATAGGCAAGTTGACGAAGATACATGAAAAGTTATTTTAAACTTCTGATGATATTAAGTGATAGACTCAATTATGCCACATAAAGTATTGCTTATTTGAAATAAATGTACCCTTGGAAAGAGTAATAATTTTCAGACTGTCTTTAGGAAATTACTGCTATGAAGATCTGAATAATTAAGGAGTCTCTGTGGTTCCTGTATTGCATGACACTGTGTATGGTGTCTGGATTAAAGGAAGATGCCTTTAGAAGTTCAGACTTTTCTGCAAGAGGTTTTTATTAGAACAAAACTCTGAAAGGATGGTTATGTGAATTTTCAGCACCTGTGTTGGYAGCATAAAGGTTTCAGTGAATGTTCCTGAGAGTTTTTAGAAGATGACTGCTGGACTTACTAGTGTCATTTGTAAAAAAAAATATTTYGTGTTTTCTTTAGTCAGATTTTATGGTTTATTGTTAAATAAAGTTATTTTTCTTTTCAGATAACCCCAGATGTGGCTTGTGGAAATGCCAGTTCCAATACTTCTGCTGGAGGCCGGCTTATCTCCTTTGAAGTTCCACAGAACACATCAATAAAGTGAGAATATTCTTATATGTGATGAAATACAAAAGCATTTTTATTTTCGTTTGATTGGATATTTTAGACAACAGTTTTTCAGATTGGCAAATTTGTCAAATGACTAAAGGACGATGAGAGAATTCAGACAGACATCAAGCATGTAGCAGAGTCATGATAGCTCTTTGCTTGGCATAATTTCTCCCACACATTTAATGATTTAGAAGATGTAAGCATGTAAGCTGTCTCTGGGCCATCATAATGCGTTAGAAATTAGGGCAAATATGTTGAAGATGTCAGTTTGGAGAAGATAGGACTTAGTGCAGTGAGCACTTTTTCTCTCTTTAATCTCAAGATGAACTTGCTGATACAAAGTGTTATTGTTGACTATATAAGTGCATGTATATTGTGTGTTTGTATTTGGTTTCTTAGTTACTGCTTTAGGTGTCCCCATCAGCTGTGAAATCTTTGTGTATGTGCTAAAAACATGTTTCTCAAAAAATTTGAATTTATTCTGTTATTCACTTTTCAAAATCATGCTTTTTGGAGAAAATGCTTGTTTTGTTATGTTTAATTAACAGAACCTGACTTCCTAGAAAGATCTGATTCTGTCACTGGGATGAGGCATTTTCTTATTGGAAATTTTATTTAAAAAAAAACAAAAACTGCCAACGTAGTTCTCTGGCTCACAGCTTTGCTGCAATTTTAGACTTACATTTTCCCAAAATAGCCTACTTTTCTCATACTGTCATCTCATCTTTCAGAATCCCATGTTTCTGTTAAAAAAAGGCCATGCTCATAGGAAAAAACAAAGTGATGCAAGCAGACAAGCTGCAGACAGTTTGGAGCAGTAACTGTTAAACGTGGGGCCATCCCACCCTTCCCACGGGGCTTTGAATTGTGCTCATTCATGAGCCTTGAGCCGAAGTCAGGAGGAGATCTGGGAGCGTGGATGCCCTGGCTGGCTGCAGTCTGAAAGCAAACAAGTGGCTTTTCTTGGAATTAGGAAAAAGCCAGYATTTGTGGATTCTGAAGTTGTATTTAAGAGCCTTGATGGAGAAACCCAGTTTTAAAGGAGGTTGCGGAGTACGCAGTCGGTTTTGATAATTTTTACATTGTATGTATTTAGTGGAGTTTTGTGCCTGAATAGATTAGTGCTAGTCAGGATTGATTGATTTTTATTTCATTTACTATCTTAAAGGCCCAAGTAACTTACCTGATTCAATGGCTATCTGTGAAAGGGATATAATTGCAGTTCAATAAGGTTGATTTTGTTTTGATTGTCATATGAGACTTAAACTGTAAAACCAGTTGCTATTCTGTTCTAAAAGTGAGACATTGAGCTTTTGTACTAGCAATTGGGTTGTTCTTAAAGAGGGTGCAAATACTGTAAAACATTTGCCTCTTATGACACCTAGTTGCAAGATTTTTTCAATGTCTGTTGCACTTTGGTTTTCTTGTTTTGAAGTCAAATAACAAGTGACGAGGGATAAACTGCCTTTGTTTTTAGCAAGATTGAAAGAATTTCAGTACAGGATGTTGTGGAATAGAACTTCATCTCTAGGTATTTGAAGGTCTGTTTTCAGCAGGAGAGAATTACCAGTTTTTAGCAGTTGGATGCTGTTATGTTTGTGTTTCTGGAGGTTTGTTCAAACTCATTTTCGATTCCTTCATAGGAAACTAATGCAAATACTTGGGACCTTACCAGAAATATGACAGATTTTTATTGTTTCCTTAGGGAGGTGAGTAGGAAAAACAGTGCCCTGTGAGTACAAAGACTGGCATAATGTAGCTCCCTGATGGAGCCGACAGAGTGGATGCAGCAGTAGACTTTCTATCCAATCTGTCAATATTCAGGAAGGCACCATGGGCTCAGTGACCTTGGGAGCATTCCATGACTCATTTGATTTACAAGAATAAACTGTCCTGAATCTTCGATCTGGTGTGTCAGACAAATGAGGATTTCTACCAGGATCTGTCTCCTGGTATTGAGTGAACATTGAATGTTCTTCAGTAAACAGCAGGGCTGGATGTACTTCAGCTGCAGAAAATGATGGCGCTGTAGGATGGAGGTAATACTCAAAAAGGCATAATTAAAAAGACTGAATAAGGATCCCTCATAAGGWTATACCTTACTATTATGTGGTATTTATCTAAAACTCTTTTTGGGTTTTAGGGTGGTGACCTTCAAGTATCAGAAATTAGGACTCTGTGTGATTCAATCTGCTATTACATAAACTATTATGCAAATCTTACAGCTGAAGCATTTTTAAGTTCTGTGGACATGCTAAAGACATTCAGGGTTTTTCCTAATTCCATACTTGCTAGATTTAAGTTTCCCATCTTTAGGGTTCAGTTTTACACTGATGTACTTCCTAATTACACCGACTTCCCTCAGTATAAATATTCTCATAATTTCTTTTCTCAGAATAAGGCAAGATGCTACTGCTTCTCTCATCCTGCTATGGAAGGTCACAAGCACTGGATTTAAACAGTGTTCACTTATTGATGGCAGAAGTGTCACTCTTCTCCAGGCACTGGGTGGACTTGTGCTTTCTGAAGAAATGCTCGCATTAGGCAACAACTACTTTATTGGTGAGTAACRTGCTGACTTTCTGTCCATCACCTCTAGGTGACAGCTGATGGTTTACTCAGCATTTAGGAGAACAAAGGACTAATTCCTTTAAGTGCTGAAAGATCCTGGTGGGATATTGGGACCACGTTTCAGACATTGGTTCATTCAAACCAGACAAGAGCTACTCGAAATTCTTACACAGTTGGCACCATTCACTTTAAAATTGACACGGTCATTTTTGTCTGATACCTTGMGATGATGCAAGTTATTTTATATGTTCTAAGTTAATAAGCTTTTGGCAAATGCTGCAGTATGTAATTGAATGCTTGAGGTGTTTCTTTGTCAGGGATTGTGTCATGGATGCTTTGTGAAGAAGCTTAAGCCTGTAGACAGGAAAATTGAAAAAATACATTACAAGATCAGATTTCCTATTATATTTTATCAGTTTTTAATTGCACTGCTTTTTTTATCTTCTAGTGTTGTCTTGGTGAATATGGAGCCTTAGAAATATACTATTGTTTCACTCAGCAATTAAATGTTAAGCATCTTTGTGGAAGGAGTATAATGAAAATAGCCTGATACATTATTTTTAAGGGTATGGGAAATAACACMGATTTAAAGCTATATTTTTGCATAGACACAATAGACTTAATTAAATTGAGATTTCTGGGCAGATGTTTTATTATACCAACGACATGAAACCAAAATCATTGTAATAAAAGCACWTATTGTTATCTGCTTGAAATGCTATATATTTTTAAAGGAACTATAAGCTGCTACAATTGTTATTTGAAAACTTGCCATGTTAATAAATGTAAAATTAAAAACATTCTGATGTAGAAACATGGGGGAAAATTCCAAGTGCATAGCCAATACAGAAAATCCCCAAATACAGAAGTAGTACCTTGTTCTCTCCTTTTTCAGCTATCACTTTCCAAAGATACTGCTTGAAGGCTGTTAGTAGAATAATTTAATTCTTATCATCAGTGGTTTCYATTAGTGATGTTTATTTCCTTCAAATATTTTTCCACTTTCTTTTAATATTATTATTTCTTCTAAGATACTTAGTTTTAGGCTTTTTTTCCCCCTTTTAATCTTGTTTTGCATTTAATTTATCAGAGTTAAAGCCTTCCTCTTAGGTCTCTGGAATAAATTTTTGAATTTGCTTTTTTGGTAATTAATGTATGATAAAAGTATCCTGAAGACAGGAGAATGGGTAGCTTTTATGCAGTGGTGAAAATGCCTAAASGCACAGCTTGGTCTGAGCTCCTAAGCAGAGGGCCCAGGTTGCTCTATGAAAGCTCCACTTGGCTGTACAAGCCATACAGCATAGSTTATAGGTTTAGATAACTAAAATATGTATTGTGTTACTCTTTCATAGTTTGTCTTGTCCTCTCGTCTCTATAGCTGAATTTCTGTCACTGGGATTCTTACTTTGAATTTTTTATTGTGTGCTGGGTGATGTGAGGTGAAAATGTGCCTTTTCCTAGATGAATATAACACGAGATTGAATTCACAAAAATGGCTTATTTCATGCATTAMAAGTATTCTGAGACCTCTTGCTTTACTTCCATGTGGTTTTCAATACTTTCTTTGGTTTTTCATTTCCTGATAGTGAAATTCTTTGTAAAATTTTCCAGCTGTTKAAAATAAGACAYGAATTYTTTASTTTAAGWAGGAGCCTCTGAATTTCCTTCTGARTTGTATRGAAATATTCTGCTTACTTGCAATCCTCAGTTTTTGTCCAATGAAGTGTAGGTCTTGGGTGTAGAACTTAAAATGTWACTCAGTTATTTGGTGTGAAAATGAATTTTATCTTCACTCARTTGAAATCCGTAATTCTGCCAAGGCTTATAGAAAAATAATTTGATCTTCAGATTTGATCCAGCTGTGTGGAAGAGGTCTGTCGATTTGATGTGCCTTGCAAGTTTTTAATCATTTAGCTTTCAATAAGTCACTTGAATGAAGTTTTTCTTATAGACAAATTTTCATGTTTTTTGATAGACATGAAAAACTTTTTCTAAGGAACAAAAAGTTAAGTGGGTGATTTTATATTTAAAAGCCAATAATGTTGCCAGTGCTTTTGTTGATGTTATTTAAGCTAGAATGATATGAGGAGGCCACAAGATGCTGTAGGTTTCTGTAAGCTGTCACACAGTAAGGCTGTGGACCATGTCAGTTGACACATTTACTTTATATGATTTCCTTCTCCTTCCCCAACTCTTASTCTGTTTATTCAAGTGTAATTTTAAAGGTTTCTTCTCTTAATTGGTGCATTTTGTACAAGGGCACTTATTTAATCTTGTAAAACATTTCTGATTAGAACTGTAAAAGAAAAATGAGGAAGATATGAGTGGGTTTTTTGGTTTGACTTTTTTGTGTGTGTCTCTTTTTGATCTACATCCTTTTTGAGTCATTTCTCACTGTGTTCCTTCCAAGTTTTGTTACTCAGCAAGGTACTTTAATTGCCTCTTGCAATTCTTTCTGAATAAGTTATTTATATCAAAGATAAAACATTTAGGGAAATATTTGTTTTGTGTTACCTTGTGGTGACACAAGTTTAAAGTTTTTTATACAAGATTGAAAAGACTCAGAAGTCAGCAGTAATGTGCTGATTTGCTGATCATGTGGTTCAGGGCACAGTGTCTAGAGGTTGGGAAGAATGCAGTTYTTGAGATCTAAAAATAGACCCTGTCAGCACAGAGCTGTTCACCCCAGAGACAGTACCTGCACTGTGTGAGAATGAAGGGGAGAGCAGAGCACAGCTCACCCAAAAAGAGCACTGTGTTCTCTGATGGGGTTTATAAAATGGCTGCTGCATCTGCAAACAGCCTCTTACAGTGCAGGACAGAGTGATGGTGCTGTGTTTATGCAGCAGGATTATGTGGTTTAATTGCAGCATTGACCTGGCTGTGGCCAGCAGCAGACTGCCTTGGACATTCTGTAACACACTCCTTCATGTTTTGCTCTGAGGATTTTTAAAGAGTTTCTCTGTAAGGTTTGCTACTACACATGTGCCATTCTTCTRAAGTAATTATATTTTATTAGAGAGTGTACTTATTAGCCAGTGGGGAAGAAACCCCCCAGTATGGTTCAGGCTTTGAGGTGAGCAGGTGAATTGTGTGCTGCTGTGGATTAGGAGTAGGATGAATCTCGTGGGCCATGCTGAGGTGCTGGTGGCTTTAATGCCAGGTGACTCCAGACAGAGGTGGTGGTGAGGTGGTTGGTCTGGAGGACAGGCCAGGGGAGCTGTTCCTCTCTGCTCACAGTTTGCAGCAGCAATGTTTCATTTGAAACCAAGATTTTAAAAAAGGTGTTTAATGGAGACCATTTCTGAACAGGAAATGTTTTTATTATCTATTCTGTGGAGTGCTATGGGTGGGCATCAAGATTGGCCAAAGAGATAGTGAAAAAGGGAAGCAGGAGGGATTTAATAGTGTCTTAAAAGAAGAGATGGAAATTAAGGGTTCAACATTAAAAACATTATTGAAGTAAAAGGCAGGCTTTCCATTAATCAGATTTATAGATGTGTACTCTTTGTCCCAGTGTTCTTTGAATTTAATGAATGATTCCTGCRTAAACTATTTATGATATTTATAAAATGTCTCATCAGTAGTTGTTTTAYTTCTGGGTCTTCATATATTCATGCTAGCAGTAATGGTACTAGAATGTTTGAAAATGAGTTAACTGCAAAACTTTACATTGTTAGAGTYATACACCTATTCTTCATTGCAATATATCTTGAAAAATTGAAATCAGATGAAATACATTTTCTGAGTCTGAAAAAGTGAGATAAGAGGTCCCTGATGCACCATCAGCTGGTGGAGGAGTCTTTCAGAAGTTCTCATGAATGCTAATAGGTTACAGCTAAGGATCTCTGGGGTGAGTTGAAATTGCTGCTTGTTATATGTTTTGGGGAAAATCTAATTTACCCAGCACTGTGCAGTCCTCTCTTTCAGGGAATAATACACTGGATTTTGGAACATGTATATATCTTTCTATACTAGATTCTTGCAAGCACAGAAGATTTACTGAATTGATTAAATAATAGCTGTCTTGAGAAAAAATCATGCATTAACATTTTTCTTTAAAGAATACAAAAGGGCTTTGAAGGACATTATCAGCTCGTATGGCATCTCCCACAAAAATCCTGTATGATTTGTTGTGTGCATCTCTTTTATCCAAGCATGCTATCACACTGTGACTGAGAACTGGAACATTAATTTTGAGAACATAGGTTGCTGTCAAAATACTGAAAAAACCAAATCCARTGTAGACGAAAAGCATTAAAGCATTTTCTTTTTTTTTTAATGCTCACATATTAGAAGTTTTACAGTGATTGTACACCATCTGCTTCTTCATGAGTCAGTTGATTTACCCTGCTGCTAAATTAATATACCTGTTYACTAAGGCAACAGTTCTGTGCTTCAGGTGTATCCAAAGGTACACCTGTGGCTGGCAGACTCGCAGTCAGGCAGGTCTAATTTCACACAGTTTCCAGCCTGCTTGGAAAACTGGTATATATCCACCTGTGTGGCTGTACAGATAGCAGAACATATTTAACAGTCCAGTTAACAGCTAGGACACAAAACAACCAGAGCTCCTTTTTAATGAATTTGGAGATTGAGTAATTATTCATGGATTCATAGAATATGCTGARTTGGAAGGGACTCATCAGGGTCATCCAACTCCTGGCCCTGCACAAGGCACCCAAAGAATYCCACCCTGTGCCTGAGAGCATTGGCCAAACACTTCCTGAACTCTGTCAGCCTTGGTGCTGTGACCACTGCCCTGGGGAGCCTGTGCCGTGCCCAACACCCTCTGGATGATAAATATTTTSCTAATATCTGACCTAAGCCTCCCCTGACACAGCTTCATACCATTTTCCTTTTCATACCAATACAAAACTGCATATTATTTGATTATTGTATGATTATTAGTTAGTTTTAAGAAGTGTTTATCTGGAGGTTTTGGGCATAATGTAGAAGGTGGAGCTGGCACTGCTGACTCTGAGCATACAACCTATTTCCTTTCTTTCTCCTAACAACATTAAAAAATGAAATTGTTTTCAGGTCGTTATCATGGCTGTTAGGATATTATTTCTGTTGAAAAAAGATCCTCATCTTATCAGCTTTCATGATAAAATGTTGGTAAAATTGATCTTCTGCCTCAGTGAGCCCAGAACTGAAGCAGTAATGATGGGAGCTTCTTCAGAAAAATAGTAAAACAAACAGCTGGGCATTTCTATTTTGCTTCCATTTTCCCATAGGTAATATGATAGAAAATTTRCATATAATTGTAAAAAAAATGCTTGTAAGTAGCTTGAAACTACTTGCTTTTAGACTYTGTGCTTTACTTAGCCCTTCCACGGTGCTGCTTAAGCAGCTGCTTAAAAAGCAGCTTCCATGAGATATTGCTACATTAGCTTTTTAGCTTATTGTCTGCTTATAAAATCAAAGGAAGACATTTATAAGCAAAATTGCTATTTCTCAGATAAGCCCTTGCAGATAATAAGGTAGAAAGTTTAACATTTAATATGAATTAATATTTTTATCTGAACAGAAAAKAAGTCCTCCAGCACAACCTTTAAATTATAATGTTTATTTTCATCRCAGCAAACAGAAACTGATGTAGACTTGTCAATTGACATTGCTTGGCATGTCATCTGGTTTTCTCCAAGATGCCCAGCCTTTTAGATCAATACAATATAATTAGCTGCTTTAAACTATAATTATCAAGTATTTAAAAAATATTTCCTTAAATAAAATTGGTAGCTGTACAAAGTCACTTGAAAATAGGTGCTCTAGCATCTTTGTGATGAGATGAAGAGTACTGATGCCATTCAAATGCCAACACCTCTAAGGCAGCTTGCTTGAATTCCACAAAACTTTTTGATGTTTGGCTTAAAAGGGAAAATTAATGCTTGGCTTCTGAAGCACAAGATATCTGCTGCTTTTTAATAAGTATGGGAGCCATATGGTTCTATGTCAGGAAGGATAATATTTTCCAGTCCAAAATGCTGTCCTGCTTTTCAAATGCAACAAAGTATTTTCTATTCTAACTCTGCCCTGAGCAGTTATTTACTCTTCTGTTGTTCTTTGATTATTCAATGAATTTTCCTGCAAGACCTTAACATGCATTAAGGCATTGTCACCACCAATAGTTGTGCAGTTATATTGAACAGGCAAAATGAAACAGTATAAAAATACTGTGTGAAATAAAAATAATATAGAGAGATATTTTAAAACAAGTTGGTCTTTTCTAACTCTTCTTGTCTGGAAATAGGATTTTAGATTAGGAGGCAAATTGTAGCTGGGGTTTTGAGATGTGGTTTTTGTTGTTACAGGCCTCTAAAATATGCACACATTTCTGTCTAAAGAACGCAGTTTACTGCATCTTGAAATTGTTTTCACTTAAGCAAAAAATTAAATAGGACAATTTTATTTCATAGTAGGAGATGTGTGAATTGAATTCACTGAAAGCCATGTAATCAAGTTACTCTAGTTTTAACAAGTTGCCATGTCTCTGCTGAGCATCTGTGTGAGCTCCCAGTCCAGGGCATATTGCAGTCATTTGACTTAACCCTTTTCCACTCAGGACCTAATGAAATCCCCGTGCCCTGCACATGGTGTGGGGATGTGCAGAGCCCCTGTCCGTGTGCGTGGCTGCTCTGCTCCTTTTGTGCAAGGCGGCCTCGCTGGGGGGAGTTGCTGACAACTGCTCCAGTGAGTGGGGTTCTCGATTTTAAGTGTGTAATTTGCCTGGAAGGGCCCTATTGTCTGCAGATTTGAGCATTGTGCTCGACAGAACATTTCCCTGGGGTTCTGGGCACAAGAGCTAACCTTGCAGAAAATGGCCTTTTGGTAAGCAATAGCAGCAGCAGCAAAGTGTGAACTGCAAGAAAAGCGTAGTGAAGTGTTAATTTCAATGATTTATTTTAAAAGATGGCCTTTCAGCATTCAGCTGAAATCCAAACCATTCTGAAGAATGCTGTTGGCCTATATAAGAAAGGGTATCTTTGTAAGTATGATAAAATAAATATCCTGTCCTTTGTGATCAAGTTGCGTGTACCTTGTCTCACATATAAAGTAGATGTAAACATCAGACTAGTTACTATTTTCATACATTATATTATGTTTTAAGCTAGCATTTAAATAAGTTTAGAGTAATCTTTATTAAATTAGTAAATTATTCAAAATTAATTTCTATTAACTTCTATTTCTAGCAAGTAATAATGGGAAAATATTTTTCTAGTCTGTCTTTAGAGGTTCATCTACTCAAATTTGTAATGTTTGGTGAAATATCTTTTGTTTTTTTCTAATTTTAAGATTCCTCTTTCTTCAAATGTGACCAATTTGCAGTCAAGATCAAGACATTTATTTTAAGTTGATCACATGGTTGTTTACATGATAACCCCTTGGACAGACTGCTTAACCTGATCCATGGAATATGGATACCAGTGCATAACTGGTATATTGTCTCACCAGTGTGAGACACATTTTAATAATGCTTGTAAAATGCAATGAGATCTTCAGCTGGTAGTGTAACATGCTGTAATGTGTATTTAAAAGTAGGGTAGCCACTAATAGAGCCTTTTAGTTGAAGCAGTTGCTAGGGATATATCCTGGCCAACCTTGCCATCCCATCTTCTGCAGCTCCCCTTAGTGCAGTCCCAGCTGTGCCACTTACATTCCACCACACTTAACTACATTGGCCACGTGAGGAATCAGAGCTTCTAGTGGTCTACATTTGGGCCCAAAATAGTTCTGTGCCAGCTTGGCAACTTGGCTGAAATGCTGACAAATAAAGATGCATTGGGAAATTGTGATACAGGAAATCTTTCAGAAGAATAGTCTTGCCACCCTTTGCAGGGCTTTCACTGTTACTGTGGACCGTAAGCAGAGTCCTTGAAGCTGGGGGAGAAGGTCACAATAAGCTACTGCCACAGGTCCTTAATAAACCGAATGCAAGTGGCTTTGTAAGAGGAAGTGCACTCCTGCTAGCTGACTCTTTCATAATTCTGTCATGGGCTTTGGTCCAGTCAAGTTATTAAGTTGGATAATTGTTTAAGTAACAGTGAAATTCAGAAATTGACATTTGTTACAGAGGAAATGTAGTGGAATGTGGGACTTTGCTATGCTAAGTGAATTCAACTGTTTTGCTCAGTTCATAAATATATTTTTACCACCAGTCCTGCAAAACTGAACTCCAGCTTGAAAGGCAAGCTGTGCGCTGTTTCTTCTCAAAGTTTTGGTAATAATTTTCTGAGACCCAAATTTTGCTTTCTCTTACACCAGAATAACACTATCATTGTCAATCTGCCTCTGGTAGAACTGTAGGATGTAACTTGAGCAGCAGCACTCTTACCTTTTAGTGGTTATACTTGAGAAGAGAGTGTTTGATTGTAGGAGTCCAGGCTGTTTTTATTGTTGGTAGCAAAGGAATAAAGCATATCCATCTAAAACTGACTGTGGCTATGAATGCAACTTGGAGAAGACAATGAATGTGATGAGAAGGTTTTCAGTCACCTCCCAGGAAAAATTCTTTAAACTGCTGTTTCACATGAGCTTGTGAAAAATAAAATATTTGAAACAGTTCTTGAACTGATTCTCATTAGAATCTATATATAATTTGAAAAGCAGTATCTGACCAAGGCTTCTGTGAATAAAGCACAGTAAGCACACTGATCTATATAGAATTTGGGAGAGTTGTGCCACCTATAAATAGTGCTATTTGTGGACAAAATAGCAATTTTGCTATTGCAGCTGTATTTTTGTATCCCCAGATGCTGTGTTGCCTAGCAGCATCATTAGAGAGTGATCTCAGATGTTCTGTATGGTGCTGATGGCACTGATGTACTGCATCAAAGATTGCAAATGGCATTGATTACCTGTTCCTCACTTCTCATTTTCTTATGTATGATAATCATCCTGAGGCAAACTAGGAAAGGATTCCTGACCCATTTTTCCTATTCTGTGCAACAGTATTGGTGTCAGGGTCCTGAGGGGATTGGTAGGCCTTAATGACCCTGAGTATCAGGGACATGGAAAGGGGGGGTAAGTGCTGTCCATTTGTAAATCAAAAGCAGGCTTCTATTACTTTAACATGTAAAGGTAAATTTTCAGAATTGAGTGCATCATGAGAACATCTTGTCATGCTTTTTCATTTGTTAGGTCTCTGAAATGAGTTGGACATGGCTTGTATGAACAAGAGAAGGATTGAGCTTGCTTAGATTCGATAGATGGAAAACTGTTTGAGATTGTGATATACAGTGCCATAACAGAGGGAAATCGGTTCATATAGTTAAAGTAAATTTTCAGCTTCATGCTTAGATCCAAGAAGGCACTCTGAAGCATGGTGGGTGATTAGTACAGACCTCTGTTTTCACAGTAATTTTCATGGTATTGAATGTTAGCTATATCACATGACATGGACATGAAGTAGTCTTTGGATAAAATTTGGACATCAGACATTTTAGGAGGAAGAACTAGAATTCATCCCTTTTTTTTTCTTTTTTCCTGGTGGGTACTGTAATAAAAATATAGTTTTCTTTCTTTCCTAGCTTCCTTTTTTCAAGTGTTCTTATGTCTGCAAAGTTCAATGGCCATTAAAAAAAGAGGTTGAGCATATTGACCACTCTTGTTTAGCTTACTGGATAACATTTTCTTTTGTGGTGGGAGAGATGTGTTCAAACAGAAAATTCCTCTGGACTCTTTTACACTTTAGGTTATTTCTATGACTTCCTATCAGCTGTGGATGAACTATCAGATATACTTAGGTAGCTTCTCTCCTGGACCAGTAAGGTTTATAAAGGATGCTCATTATGCTCTGATAATAGGAGTGTTTTCTCTAGAAGCTGAAATCTGATCTGGAAGTATCACAGCTTCGCTATGTTTCTGCATGACAAGAACTGAAGATATGGTGCAGGCACACCAAGTACTGCTGCTTCGATCCTGAAGTACTGATATGATCTGGTTTTCTTCCACTTAACTATATCTCAGTTTCCCATTTTCCAAATAATGAATAGCTGACTGTACTGAACATGGGGAATGGCGTGGAGACTCTACATCACCTTATTCTGGGGCCCTTTTTAGTTTTTCTACCATTTTGACTTAGCAGTGCCCTTGGTGCAAGGGCTGCGGCTGTGCAGGGGAGCTGTAGGCACTTGATGTCTTTGAGAACTTCACTGCTTTGCAAAATGTTTAAGTTGGCTACTGACCCCAAAAGCTTTTGGTGTGGGAAAGTGTTGAGAGAGAAAAAGAGAACAGATGGAAACTGATAGACATCCCACTGCTGTCTCATTTCCTTGGGAAACCAGGCTAAAAATAAGTTGAAAACTTGAGGGCTGATACTTTGTTGTGAGTGCCCAATCCTGCCTTGGCAGTCGTTCTCACGCATCCAAGAAACCTTCAGATGAACTCAGAGATCTACTCTTCTGTGAACTGGAACTAAAAGGATAATCTACTGTTTGAACCAAAGGTGGATGTCTTTGGAATGCATGTATTCACTGTGTAGAATACAGAGATAGGTTTGAGCCAAACGCAAAAGGCGTTGGTGTGTGTCAGAGCGTGTGGGGCATAGCAAGAGGTAGTGAATGATTTCTAGTGAAGTGTTTTGCCTTTTGCTAGCATTATATGCAATATGATAACCTTCTTGGTGGTCTGTTACCTTCAGTCTTTCCTATTTTGACTGTCCACTGTGGACCAGCTCACTGACCTCAGACTGCTGTGTTTAGAAGGAAGGTATTGCTCAGAAATGGGGCTTGTGGAGGAAGCAAATCAGTTTGTCAAGTCTAGAAAGCATACACTTAATTGATGTTTGAGCACTGCTAATCTGAATGGCATGATATGATCTTCTGAAAGTATATGGACATAATGATGACACCTGTCCTCTTTTAGTTTGACTTCCTTTTTTTTCATTCTTAACTTTCTTGATGTGAGTGAAACAGGAACACCCGTACCTTGTGCTGCTAGACATATGTGTGTGGAACTGCCAGGGAGGAAGGAGCTGTAGTGTATTTTACCATGCTTTCTGCCAAGGAAATTGTGCAGGCATTTCCCAGACTATCAAATGTGTGTGCAAAAAGCTTGAAAATGCCTCCTCTGCAATCTATGACTACTCACATCACATTATGATTTATTGGGCTTGAGAATTGTTTCCATTATATTACTGTAAATAACTCAACCCTGAATTCTGCAACTAAAAATGCTTTGATGCCATTATGTTTTAACTGGCTTTAGAAAACCAGCAAGGTTGAACTGAACAAAATTACCTTTTGGTATAAACTGCTGTAATATTTTTCTCCAGACCTGAGATGAAAGGAGCTGTAAATATGGTTCTGAAATTATTTTCCCATCTAGAAGTTAAAAATAGACCTTAAAACTCACTGTAGTTCAGTTGCTTTTATGGGAATTGGGGAACGAATTAATTGAAGTGCTATGACCTGAGTTAAGCAGGGTGTTATATTTAGATGGTCAGACAAGCTTCTTTTAGCCTTAAAACCTAGAGATCTCAGAACATTATATGCAACTTCTATAAAGTGAAAATAAATACCCATGTTTGTATGTTTCTAGTATTTACAAATTAGGTGAGATAATTAGAACTTGCAGGAAAATGTGTGGCATTCTAGAGAGAATAATGATTTTTTCAGTGGTTTGCCTAAGGGCTTTTGATGCCAAAATAGTAACGAGATTCAAAGTACAAAGAAGGTTGATTTAATATTTCTTTAGGGAACTGTCCTGAAGAATATGTAACAATCTGCTTCAGACAAGGAAATGGGAACCCAAAGACATTTTCTAAATACCACATTCTTCCAAGCATTCACATGTAATTGCATGACTGCCAATGACAATTGCATTCAATTGTTAAAGAAAAATTCTGGCTGCATCCTTGAACAGATGGGTAAAAATGGGGTATGTATTGAGGCCAGAATAAATTGGCTTGCTTTGAAGAGGTCATCAGATTACAATAATCTTCACTAGCCAAAACAGACCATTAGGCATTTGGAACTATACCCAATACATGTGTTTTTGGTTTTTTGTTTTTTTTTTTTTTTTTTTTAATCTGATCCTTTAGAACATTCAGCTAACTTGTAGAGGCTGTACTCAAGCCAGTGGTGTCTATGTAGGACATAAGATTTTCCTGTTTGAAGGCAGGATTTAGGGATCATAGACAACTAACATCTGAAGGAATGAAGCATTTTAAAAAGTGAAATCTAAAAATGAAGAACAAAGAATTCGAGTCTTCCACATGATTTTGTGTGGAATTTGTAGAATTAGTCATGCTTGACACTTCCATATGCAAAATATAAGTAATGCTTAGCAGCTGTTCTGAAAGAGAATTCACTTTAAGTTCTGTTTCATTAAACTTTTGCTTGTTCCTGTTCATTAAAAATATTTTGGTTTTTTTTCTCATGACTAAATGTTGTGCTGTCTCCAGTCTATAATGCAAGAAGCTGAATTGCATCTTTGAAGCTCCTTAGAGGTTTAGGCTGTAAATGCATTTTGCAATTTAAAGTGAAAAAATCTAAGAAAAAACATTCTATGTCATACACTGCATCTATTTAGTGTTGTTCTATTAAAAATAAAGGATATTTGTTTTAAAAAAACACATCAATTTTTGCTTAAATTCTTTCTATATTTTCTAAAGAAAAGGGGAATCGTAGAATGGCTTTGTGCCTGCAACATTCCATTTTGTACTACAGACCTTTGGAGTTTGCCTACTTGGAGGATAGTGAAGTCAAGGTTTGGCAGTTTATGGAAGGATCTTTGGTGGTTTTTATGCATAAATTCTGCACACAGTGTATACACTGTACCAAACCCACATTTTTGTGTCAGTGCACCTCTATTCTCCCCGGACAAAACCATTAATGATGCCACACATGGCAGGGCTGTGGTGCAGGAGTCTAATCAGAGTGCTGGAATGAGGCAGTTCAAGCACAAGTACAGGAGCAGGGGCTGTGTATTTTTATTTGAACTCTGACTTTATCCCATATGTCATGGACTGTGTGTGTGCCCCATTTTCTTTCCTGTTGCCCTTCTTTTATTTTTCAGATTAATCTGTTAGGAATGTGTATGATAGTGAAGTTGTTATCCTCCAGTGTGTTTTAATAGCTACCAACCATAATTTTTTTCCTTCCATGCAGTTACAGGTGCTAGCCAGAGATTGATGAATCTTGCTGTTCCTGTCCAGTCTTCTTGTTTCCATGTTTAGTTCATCTTTATCKGCCATATCAGCTTATAGAGACATCAGATCAGACATTCAATAATACTTGTATTGCAAATACACAAAGAAGTGCTGTTAAGTGGTACAAGTATATTCTTGCAAACTTCATAGAAAACAAAACCAAAGGGATTCGCCATCTTTTACCAGTGTAAGGAGTCTGGGTGCTTTTTAGCTCAGAAAGTAACTTTTATGAATTCATTTAAATGTATTTCTCCACAAAATTTTATTTTCATGTTCCTTGTCATTAAAGAAATTAAAGAACTATATATTTTAACTTTTCAAAAAGTGGCTGGCAAAAGCATTTCATTTTGAAGCCAAAAAAAAATTAGATTTGAGCTCTGGAAGTAGATCTGTTTCACCATCCTGTCTTCCTTTATTTTAATCAAAATAATGAGGTTTGTCTCTAAATTGTATTTTAATTTGTATTTACATGCCTTGCAATCAGTGAGGTGTGTATTAAGTATGAGCAATTTTGTTCTTAGTTGACAGTTTATTTCAAATAAGCTTTATTTGTTTGTCTAGCTGCAGAGCATTAACAGTATTAGCCTGTTTTGTCATATAACAAGAATATTTTCTTTTTTTTTTAAAGGCTTTTTGAATGATTCAGTTACCAAGTGCATTGTGGCTCTACGCTTGACTGTGGTGGTGAAAGTGAGTACCTGCCTGCCTGTGGGGAGCCATTCAGACAACTTCCCATGCTCAGGGAAAGGGAAATGCATCACCAAGCCAGATGAGGTAAGGTCAGCTCACCAAGACATTCCTGTAATGTGGCAATTCCATGGTAATTGAAACACAGGGCAAATAGTCCTTGGTGTTTATACCTTGCAGCTGTGGAACAGGCATCAAAAGCTCACGGGTGTTACTAAATAACAACAATATTTATCTGCTGTACCTGAAAATCAAGTGCTTGAAGTAAGAAAATAACAGAAACGAGATGCAGAGATTCATACCCTGCCCTGGCAATAAAAACAATGGTTCAAATCAGGTGGAAGTGAATTTGTACTGCATCTTAGAGTCACTGTAGAAGGAAGTTTCCCTCAAAGAGGACCATGGTGGGCACTTGGGATCTCCACTCTCCACACCAATGTGCTCAGATTTGTTAAGTTCTCAACCTTGTCGTAGGTTTTAGGTCAGCTTTAATCTAGTGCTTCTGTCTCCACCTGTTAATAACTCAGAGTAGACTGACCAGTGCAATGGAATTACCCGATCATAATTATGAGAAGAAGCAGAATGGAGTAATTTAATAGTGGTTGCAAGGTTTCCTGTACAGCTTTGTCCTTTACATAATACTGCATTAGGGATTACAATGGCAATTCCACGACTCTGGGGATTTTGTGTGATCTAGCAACATAAGAAAATAAGAACCAAATCTGTCAAATTTGCAGTCTATTCTGCTTGTACAAACCCAGACTGGGCTTTTGTGATTTAGATACTGTATACTCTGTTACCTTCTATACATGTTATTTTTTATTTCATGGATTAGAAGTCATTTACAGCACAAATATACACAGTTAATCTTGGGTTTTATTATTATTCATTTGGGAGATAAAAGCAGTAGTAACTGTTGAGTAAATATTAGCAGCTGTGAGCCTGCTGTGAGCACAAAAAATTTGGCATATTGAGTGAATTCACTTGTAGTTCATCTGCTACCATTTTCTGATTTAAATTCTCAATAAACACGTTTGATAGAAAATGGTGTTTTGAATTGTAACAAAAACGAAGTGCCACAGTAATCTATACATACGTGGCAGTACTAACATCTGGAATAATTATCTGTTTTATTTCTCAAAAATGAATTTGCAAAATGCTTGAGGTAATGTGTGAACATAATTATTGCAAGATGAATTTAGAAGTAAATGCTGCTTTACTATACCAGCTGGCTGGTATCCAAATAAATTATTCATTCAGATACAGTGTTGTATTTCATAGTCCAGTTTAGTTTTTGTGCTTTACTGTATTTATCATTTTTATTTTATAAATTCAGTATTTTGAATTTGACCTACATAAATAATATCTTCAAGTTTACTATGCATAACAGCATATCAAAATATTGTCTTTTTCCATTTTGTCAATTTAAGTGTTATATCTATTGATAGATTGCTTCATTTCATGTATTTTCGTGTTGTTTGTCCAATTTTATGACTCTAATTTCTTTCTCTTGTTGCATATGATGCTACAAAATAAGAATAAATTGTTTCCTGTATCTACGCAGAAGAATTAATGCATTTCTGTATTAAGGGAAAAGCATATATGGCCTCTAATAATTATCCATGTGTTATTAACCTTTTAAGATGCAGAAAATAAATTTTTCTTTAAAAAAGACAGATTGGCTTCACAGCTAGAAAGAGAAGCAATTATTTAACTCAAAACAAAGATAAACCAGTATCTGTATGTTCCTACCTGTAATCTTGACATTGGAAGATTTCTATGTTAAAAGCAGAACAGTGAGTGATGAGAGAGCCCTGCCTTGAGCACATGCAGGCTGCTGCTTTCCCTGGCAAGTGAATAGGAAAAATTAGGATTGTTCATATCTTATTACTATTCTTTCTCTGAACCTAATAACCAGAAAATTTCTTAAGGCAGTGTTTTTGGTATAACATGCACTAGGCTGTAGTTGATCTGTGGCTGAAGCTGTGGGACACACAAACCATGTCAAAATCCACTTCTGAAGAGTATCTAGTGATTAATGGCAGAGGTCAAGAATTAGCAGGGTTCTCAATATTTCTAAACATAAAAAATTTATAAAAATTATGTAAATATATTTATATGACCATTAAAGATATATAAATATCTTCAAATAAAATTTTAACTTCAGAAATGCAATTGCTTCTATTTTTGCTGCCATTAACTGCTCCTGAGTTTTCTAGAGCCTGAATAAATGAGGAATGCTCCCAGTGATCCTCTCCAATGCCTTCAAACCTGTGCCAGGTGCCTGCTGGGCTGGGTAGCTTGCTAGAACATCAAATACAGTGACCAAAAGGAAGTTAATTTACATCCAGCCTCCTACTCCAGAGGGAATTAAAATGCCATGTTGTCTTTTTGTCTGTCCTGTCTTTCTAAATCCATGAGCTTTCCTTGCTCTTTAGCCTATATTGGTGCATCAGAGAACTTCAGCTAGGACCCTGATTCATGCCCAGCATAAAATAAAGATAGAAGGGCATATTTCATTAAGTAGAATGTTTTTGCCATAGTTTAACTGAAATTATGTGAGATGTGCTCTGAAATGTCTTGATGATTTCCCTAATGATGGAGCAAGCGGCTGCCAAAATTGCATGCTTGACATGACAACCATTGTGTCTGTTTCCCACAAGGCACTTCTTTTTGCAGAACATAAACTTTAATTTTCTTTAAATTTAAAATGCGCCCTTTGTGATTTGCTGTTTGTTTTTATCCATAATTCATTCTGGTTTTGCACAATCTAGTCTTGCAGGATGCAAAGCAACTTCTTAGAACAATTGGGCATAAAAGGCCCAATGCAAGGAGCAATGCTGGCTGTAGTCATTGCTTTCAGTTTCAAGAAGATTAATGGCTGTCTTTGGGCTTTTATGTACTTCATAGTTTTATTTCAAATCTAGTAGAATGTAAAAGAATGTAGGAACACATCTGCTTACTGGGAAATTCAAATGTAGTTAGCAATCTGCAATAGAAGCACTGGGGGTTACTGTTATGTATAGAGTGCATTTAACTATAAACAAATGGATTCTGGTCTAACCTGGGAGTCTTGGCCAGTTTTTAGTAGTTTTTTGCTGATCTATAACTTGATTTCTACTCAGCTAGATGCTTTTTATAAAGTGTGGTTATGACAAGCAAAGTTCTAATACAAAGTTTTGTTTTCAATTATTGTTGCTTTTGAATGGAAGATAAAATTAATCACTGTGAGTGAAGTTCTGTGCAGTGAGGTGATGCTGAGCTCAAGTGATGCCTTTTTCTTCCTTTGTATGAGCTTTGTGCCTGTTCTGCTGCCATGCTTGCCACTTGTCCACAAGGGAAACAGGAAAGGATCAGAATTACAGCAGTGGTCTTGGCATCATCACAATATAAATACTACTCATATTCATCTACTCACCTTTACACCAGGATGAGTTAACAGTTAGCAGTTAATAGAAAAGTTCTGCTGTTCACCCAAAGGGGAGAGATTTGTCTTGTGTGAATTTCTGATTTCATGTAAGTGAAATCAGAAGTGAACTTGGTCCATCCATTGATTGTGAGTGCCACAATTCTGCTTACATAAGAGGTTGTTTCTCTCACAGATTGCTCTGTTCCATAACTTTGACTCTCCCATAAAAAATATGGATGAGCTGACTGTGTAAATATGAATTTTTATTGCTAGATTTAGAACCCATTTCACAAAAATTTTACACAAAAAATATCTGGCCTCTGCCTGTACAGAGAAATAATACATTGAACTGAATAGCTATCATTTCCATGTCTTCTGTGCAAGCTGAAAGCTTTGGGGTAGATTCCTTTGATAATAATCTGTAAAAAGGCAAATTATAAAACCCCTCATGTATACCTGAAGATATGCTGTCCTGCATATGGACTTATTTTCCTAAGTACAGCATGCTCTGGAGTATGCAATTATCATGCAATATTTTGCTCAAATATTACAGTAACTACTCTGAGTTGTACTAAATACTGAAAGTCTTTCTCAGTAAGAGGGAGTAGACATTAGTTTTGTTCTGGTCACTGTAACTTCTTTACCATAGTAAAAAGAGGATTTATTACTCTCCTAATTAGAATGGCAAAAAAGTACTATATTCCAGGTATATTCAAAATATGTTACAGGTTGGATAATAGCAAATTATGCAAAAAAGTTATTTTATTTCTGTCCAAAATTATATTATATATTTGCACCTAATCAAGCAAAATACACAGATGGTCTCTTGATTGATAGTAGATCATTTTGGAGTTCCTACTGACATTAATTCTAGCATAGTGGCAGTGTGGAGCTGCTTCTTGACTCAGTTTGGCTCAAATATACTAGTGCATGTTAGCTATTCAGGAAAAAAACTAGTATCAATTGGGTTAGTTATTATTAGTGATAATAACCTAATCTTCTCCACAGAATAACTTGTCAGCATCTCCGAACTGTTACCTGTCATTAGATATTTCAGATTGAAGTGTTAAAACGGTTTTCTTCTGCAGCTTTCAAACCCCATTTTGTTAAGTACTCTTTATGGTAAATTGATCCCTATATCAAAACTTTAAAGATAGTTGCTGTGCTATGTGAGTATAATAATCTTGACTCTCTTTTGCTTGACTGTCTTTCTGTTGAGCTACAGCTGTTTTTGGAAACCTGTCAATGGTGTGTGAGATACTCAGAGCTGTGTGGGGAAGAGGCTGGGGTAAATTCCAGAACATGTGTAGACTGTACGCTTAAGAAGGGCTTCTGGCACTCCTGATAATAACATAGTCATGGATCTGAGTTTTGAAGATGTATCATATTTATTCTTGTATAACTCTGCGAGTGTGATAGTTGTAAGGAAGAGTGGAATCTGGAGTTTTACGGAGTGAAGTTTTTTATTTAGGTGAAGGTGATTATTTTCTACTGAAGTCACAACTGTTTATTCATATGAAGCAAAACCAGAAGCCCCCATCTCTTTGTGTCTTGTTCCGTGCGTGTTCTGCACTTTGCATTCCAGCGTTTGTGCATGGGACAGCTGCGTTCCAGCGCTAAAGGTCTGGCTTTGGAATAGCTGAGAGTGAGTGATGTTGCCATCTAGTGTTTGAAGAACAAAGATTCAGATCTCATCTAAATGCATGCCACAGAGGAGAGAGCTTTCCTTGCTGCTTTTCTTGGAGACTTCCTTGACACTCTTAGTCACCTAAAGAGTTTTTAAATCTGACTTGAATTATTTTATTACCAACAAAAATGTGCCATATCATTCCTCCTGTAGGTACTTTAAGCCTTTAAGAGGTGTAGTGGTCTTGATTTTTATTAAGCAGCAAAGTTTGGAAAAGGTAATGAATACACTCAGAAGAAGACATGTTATAACAGAATTGAAAGGGAGTGTTACTGCTGAAGTACCACTCTGGGAGGTTGTCATGTAAAGACTGCATATCTGTAACAGGACTTTGTTGCAGTAAATCTGCACATTATTGATTCTGACAGTTATTTCAGCCTATAAATCTAATTTCTGGAATGGAAGAAAAAATGTATAATGATTTAGATATTATGGATCTGATCCTAGACTCCTTGTCTAGATGAAATGRCCCAACATCATTAAAAATTTAAGCTGAAGAATTGGTGCAGGTTTAGTATTTCAAGGAGTAACTTTGTTCAGTTGATSTATTTATAGCAACTACTGTTGTTATGAACAGGAAAATCAAACCATCTTTGTTTGAAAACATAATCTTTGAAAATTTATTGTGAAGTACATATCCTCTTTGTTTTTAGGCAACGTTTTTTTGTGAGTGTGAAGATGCATATAAGGGTTCCCTGTGTGAAGAATTTGATGCCTGTCAGAGCCAACCTTGCCAGAACAACGCAACCTGCACGGATGTAGCACAGAAACACGACAGGAACAATTTCACCTGCAGCTGCCTGCCTGGTAGGTTTTGAATTCTTGAATAATGCAGCTTTGCTTGACATTCGGTGCATCTCTTTTTGCAGAGCAGTGAACTGTGAAACTTCTGATACCAGAACAGACAGAAAATGCAACAAAAACATAAGGGCAGTGGAAGGTTCTTCACTGGTGAAAAATGCCGCTGGAAGCACATGTCTGAGCCTTAGCCCTGGGAGGGATTAATCATAACTAGTGGAGTTTTACCTACTAAAAACACAGGAGCAAAATTTAGTTTACATCAGCTTTTTCTTTGTCAGGTTTTTTTTTTCAGAAGTGTTCTGTGACCACCACACATAAGCTTAGGTTTACCTTTTTGGTTTTTTTTTCAATAATTCTTCTTATTTTTTTTAATATCTGATGTCTAATGTCATTCAAATGGCTCAATCAATGTTAAGTTCAGTGGTTTGTGCTTCTACCCATAATTATTGTATCCACCAAAATTTGTGTCCACACACTAAAAAACAGTCTGGAAAACTAACTGTTGCTATTTAACTTTGAATTTCTAAAAAATATTAATTCTATATGAAAAATATTAAAGAAGATTGTAGGTAAGAGTTTAATTATCCTATGTGTCTCCATATGCAAGTTTCAGAAACATTTATATATGAACATGATCATGCTTCCCAAATTCTGAGAGAAGGAATTGTTATGAAGTTAAATGTCAGCACAAAATGTAGAGGTGTAACGATTCTTAGTGTGTATCTCACCAAAAACTGCTTTTCCCCCCTTCTCTGGTGATTGTTTAGTGCCTCTGTGTTTCTAGTCCCTGCAAARTATTTGGGATGCTATTCCTAAATCAGATTCTCTTTCAGATGGACAAAACATGCACTATAGGTGGTAATAAGATAGGATATATTTATTCTTATAAATGATTGCATTAAAAATAATTATTTAATAAAACCATGGGTGTTCCCCCCCCCAAATGTTTAATTGGGGGTGGGGGGGTGGTTCCCCTTCGTTTTCCTCCTCCTGCATCAGCTGTCCATGTATGTCCTCTGTCTCCCCTTGGGGGTATTTCTCTTCTACACCTGTTCATAGCAGTGATAATCATTGCTCACTAGCCTTTAACACCAGCCATTTGGTTAAATAAACTCATGATGGAAGATTATTAATAATTTTTGTAGGGTTCCTTTTAAAAAAATAAGACATGTCTGTGTGTAGCATGTGGTTTTTTCTTCAGTCATGCATTCAAGATATTTTCTTGGAAGTAATTAAAAATTAGGGAAGGGGAATGTGTGGTATTTGTTATGAAATTTAGGTATGGAGTGTAGAATAATTTAGATTGTATTTTAAGTTTGTTCATTTTTGGGGGATGTGTTACAGACATCAGACATATGGAACAAAGCAAACTTATGGTCAAATAGTACAGTACACACAATCTGTAGCTTGTGAACTTATAGAAGCTTATTTGGAAGAGTTTGCAACTGTGCTGAGCAGTTCTTCACAGCTCCCACTTAAAATAAACACTCTTCTTGAAGCCCAGAAGTAGGAGCAAATGACAGACATTCAGCATATGCACAAATAATTCACAGTGTTAAGTTCTGTTTAAAGCCTTGCTAGAGATTATTGGCTTGGGATTCAAATTGCATTTGAAAACCAAACCAAAAAGACTTTATTTTTTTGGTTATATGAGTACCAGTGAGGGCCCAATATCTATTGCCAATCCACTAGTGATGTCAGAGTATTGCTGTTGGTAAAATACAAAAGGTGAAGTCTCTAGAATTCTGCTGGTTTTGTATGCTCCTCCCATGAAGTATACATTTTAATTAGAAATCTCATTTTATAAGAAATGAGAAACTGTCCTGAATTCTATTGCTTATATTGGTTAATTTGATTCAAGAAAAATAATGGTACTACTTGGCTGAGCAGTATGTTGAGTGGTAAACCTTGTTTTTGCTTCATCTTCTGAATATTATGAGCTGTTTTGTAGGTTACACTGGAGAGCTGTGCCAGTCAGAGATTGATCATTGCAGCCAGCAGCCATGCCAGAATGGGGGGACCTGCTCATCCCACCTCAATGGATTCAGCTGTCAGTGCCCTGAAGGTAACCAGCAAACTGCTCTCTAGTACCTTGTGGAAAGTGCTGTTTTTACTCAAAATTTTCAATTATATTGACATGTAGATATGTATATTTATTTTTTTTAATTGTGCCTTAGCTTGTAATTGTAGGCAGAAAAGAAAATGAGATGAGAAATTTTGGATAATCGGCAGCAGGATATGAAATGTTGTAGGAGTTTAGTGTTTCAGTGTATATGTGGTGCAGAAATGTTTTTTATTTCTACAATAGAAATCAGGCTCCAGCACTGATGAGAAAGGTGAATTTGAGGAGACTCAGGGTGTGATCTGATTTTTATGTTGACCACTAAATGTGTGAGAAAAAGATGTCTCCCTTATAGTATTTGCACTTTTCTGCACATGGGCCAGTTGGCTAAAATGTGTGTAAAAGTAATAACTAAAGGAATTATTTCAATCCCCAAAAGTTTTAATTATTCTCCTTTCCATTTGGACGCATTCCTTTCTTGACATGAAAGCTTCTCACTGATTCTCACTGGTAAATCTTGTAAATGTGAAACAAGGACACCCCAATGCCAGAGTGTGCTTTCATAACACTGTGCTGACTGCAGTGACAGATCCCTAAATTGCGCATGAAAAAATTATCATGAGTGGAAGTTTTCAATTATGAAGCCTCCTATTAGTTATTTATAATTAAGATTGGAACTTTGAACTAATTATACTTCTGTCCTTCCTTGATCTGTGAATGTTGGTTTTGTTCTACCAGTACTTTAATGCTTGCTCTAAGGGTGCAAGTCTTTGATAACTGCTCTGGTAATATCTATGTGCTTAATAATTAAGATTATTTGTAGTTTCTTCAGGCTGATTCCTTGCTTTTCTAGAGTGCTATGCTTTAACATTTAACTGCTGTGTTGAAACTGACATTTCAACAGCCATGCAGATCCTGCATGTGGAAAATTTTTGGAAATTGTTTTCCTTATAAATAGTAGTGAAATTCAGGAGAAAAAATATTGGATGTTAGACTTGATCTATAATTTACTTGCGATTTCCCAAAGAAATCTAGAAGGAAGATTCAAGAATCTAGAAGGAATGTTCAAGAATCTTTAAGCAAGCAGTGCAGGAAATGGTCTTTCCAATAATGTTGGGAAGAGCAGCTACTGGGATTTTTGGTTGTTTTACGTCTGCCATACGTGTTTCTGTGTGTGGCTTATTAATTGCTTGCTCTTGCTGCCCTATTAATGAATATGCTGATCACAGCCCAGCCTCACTCATGATGCCCTGTTAATGAATACACTGATCATGGTCCAGCTTCTCTCCTGCTGCCCACGGGGCAAGGTCATTGCTTATTTTGTTCTGGAAGGTCTAATGTCAGTGAACTGAAGAATTCAGATATCTTGTTGGAAGGAAAGAAAGTTGATATAACAAAATGTATTGTCTAAGTTTACTAATGACTGTCCCTTGATCATTTTTACATCTTTTGAGGTGTTATCCTTCCACAGAGGCATAATTTGGGAGCTTTTGTTTGGGTTTTAATCTCTGAAGAGATTCAGTAATTTTTGTAAATACAACAGAGTAGTTAATTGAAAATTGCAGATGCAGTAACTTGCAAATTTGCCTGCCAACCCCCAGTTTTCTGATTTAAGTGAGGTCTCTTGCTCTGCTGCTATTCTGCTCTGCTTAATAGTGACGGCTTGTTGAGAAAAGGCTTTTCTTTCTGTAGTGCTAATTCAGCACAGTGGGGAAAGGTAACCAAGGAGCTTATGTTTGTGTAGGAACTACAGTCTGCAGATAGAATACAGCTTGAAAAAGGATAAGAAAATGTAGCAACTATCACACAAGGAAAAGAAGAAGATGGCAGATGAAGGAATCAGATGGAAACAATGAAGAATAATCTTGAGCTTGTGCGTTTCTTTTACAAATGAGATCTGTAGTTCATGAAAAAGCACATGATAACTGACAGAAGGCTGTATCTGAGGCCTTGAAAAAGCAGCCTGTCTCAGATGTGAACAATTCTTGATGACTGTTTTGACAATTTTACTGTCTTAAGAGTCCTTCAGTAAAGAAAATTTCATTATGCTTACAGATTCCATTTTCTGTGAGATGGACTGTAGGTTTGAATACCCAAAATATGTCAGAAAATAAACTCTTATATGAAGTTGTTGAATCACTTGTAAAGAGAAAACTGGATTTTGTATTTGAATTTGTAGTGAAGAAGCTTAAGCAATACTAAAGACCAAAGAATTTATTTAAAATTTTGACACTGTTACTTTCAAAATAATGTTTGGATCTTCTATTTTCATACAATCGGATAGGGATCTTTGATAATTTTATTAATTTTATATCAATAAACATACATTTAGTAAGTATTACTTCCAAATGCTCATGCAAAGGAACATTCTAAAGCCCGACATGTAGTAAACATGCCAACCTGAAAATGAATATTAGAAATTTATATTCAGAATCATTCCATCCTTATCACTCTTAAATATCTCCTCTCGTTTTCTTCCACTTATTGTAGTATATAACACATTATTGTATTGACAGTAACATTAATAGATTTTATTTAAACAGCTTGGGGTACTGATCAGTTTGGAAATTTGGTTACTCTATTTTCTTTAAGCTTCTGAGAAGTTATGTGTATTTCCAAAATACCCTGAAGTGGAATTAAATACACAAATAATAATTGGAAATGTAAAAACCCCTGGTTGGTGTAAATAAATGTCATTATGTTAAATTAATAAACACATATTATTAAATAAATCAATGTAAGTTTTAGAGATGTTGAAGCTAGTGATCCTTACTTATGTAGTTATCAAATTCACAGAAATCTTTGTTGAAAGTCAAAATAAAAAAAACCCAGCTGTATGGAAATTAACTGATTGTGTGGTGAGGAAATGTGTTCCTTCCAAACAAAATTTTGTCAAATTAGATAGAATGCAAGACTTGGTACTTGAAGGTACTTCAGCCTTTGTGAATTTTGCTCATACAATAATATTAAAATGATTTAGTAGTGGGCTGTGGTTTAAGACAAAGCCAGACAGTAATGAGCAAAGTGCAGATCAATTATGATAAAGAAATAAACTTCTGTTGCAAGATATTTCTGAAGTTCTGTTCCATGCAAATTTGATGTTCTGATGATAAGTATAGATTAACTGCCTTCAGTGTTATAGGAAAACATTAATCTTTGATAAAAATAACTTGCATTCAGCTAGCCAAGCCCATCAAACTGGCCTGCTTGGGCTCTTCCTACATGCTTTATGTGGAGGTCACCAGCTTGGACAAATGGGACAGAAATATTTTAATTGGGCTTAATATATTTTTGAAAAATGGCAGCAATATTATATGTCAATCATCCTCTAGAATAAAAGAAGACAGAGAGAAAACAATGCTATGATAAAGAGTTTAACATATATAGATTATTTGAAATTCACATTTTAGCATTGATTTTATTTTACTTTTGACAGTTTGATTTGAGTAGCTGCAGGTAACTACTGCTGGCAACATACTGAGCAAAAGTGTCCTGAAATATCTGCAGGCATTTCTGAAAATACTGGAAAGCAATAAATTTATGAATGCTCTTATAATGGCTTCTGTGGTTTAGAAAATAGAGTTTGACAGCTATAGAAGATGCTAAGTTGTGATTCATACGTGTTGATTTGCAATAGCAGCTGGAAAATGCGCATTGTCGCCATGCATCTTAATTGACTGGGAGAACAGAAATTGTTTTCTGAGACTTAAAATAGTTTAAGTTTCAAGGTTTTCACTGCTCTCTCTGCTTCATTGTTCATGTAAAAGCCTTTTTCTCTAGTACATCTTGCAGATGTCATTCTAACTTCTTTAGGTTTACATGGAATAAACCCATTTACAATCTTGATCGCAGGAAACTGGGTCACACAGCTGTTGCATATAGAACATTTCCCAAGGTTACTGGTGATCAGAATGCAGAATTTTTCATATTACCATAAGAGAGTTTAATTTACCTGAAGAACATTTTGTCGTTAATTAAAATTTTTTATGGCTGTTTAGTTTCTGGTACTTTCCACTAATCTAATGTTTTTACCTGGCACCTTGCCAAATTGCTCTTATTTTTAATAGACTTCTCCTTAATGCTTGAATGGGTTTAGCGTCTATTCATCTTCATCAAGAAAGACTTAGCTAGAGTGAGTTTCAATCAAAATCTTACAGCATTTTAATGGTTTCTTGATCCTTCTGATTAGTAACTTTTTTCTCTCTGCAGAATTCTGATGAAATACCATTTATTTCTATTTCCTTACAAGACAGATTTCTATAGGGAAAATAATAAATTGCTTGTATTTCTTTTAGTGCTTATCCCTGCATTTCAAAGTTAAAAGTTTTGTAGTCCTGAGCCCTTGCAATTCACAGACCTAATTTTTCACATACTTGTAATTCTTGGAATTGGGTCTAATGTAACATTCAGACAAGTTAGTTGTTCTACAAGCTGTATAAAAGGCAGTTCTGTGGTGTCTTCAGAAAATGTTTGACTTCCTTGACTTGCACATGGTTCTTTTGCTTTCAGTAGCCAAATGATTAAAATCCCACTGTGGTGAAAAATTTGGCTTTTATTCAGAACTTTTCTGTCTCTGAAATCTGATCTAGTTTCTGTCACTGCACTGGAGGTCTGTAGCAATTTATAAAGCATATCTCCTAACTTAGGGCTGTTATACTTCCTGATAAGTAGCCAAATTACTATCCATGTAAGCACAGACATTGTACTGTGGGTTCTACCAGTATAAATATTTTCTATTATTGCCTTTCCCTTTTACCTTCTGTGTTATTTCTTGGTAGATTTTGTATTCAGCTCTTTCAATTTACCACTAGACCTTGCATTTCAGTAATGTCCTTTTATGCCAGCAATGACCTACAGGCAGGGTTGGGTCCATGTTAGCTGGTTGAAGAGCAGTTCAGGGGATATTTTTCTGCAGATAAACAATGATTTTTTTTTTCTTCTGGAATTTGGTTCTGTTTTCAGTCAATACACCTCTGAATTTGATTTTTATAGTTATTACTTGCATTATTTGCTTTCAGCAATTAGACTAGTATGGATTTAAGTGTACATTCAGAAATGCCAGAATAATAGATTTCCATATTTTCTGCTTTGAGTATTTTCAGATATTTGACTCATGCTTGAGAATTGAACTTCCAGAATCACCTAAACGCATTTCACAGTGCAGTCAAAGATAGCACAAGGGCAACATGTTTTGGTGTATTTTAAACCTGCATATGTTCTTGAAGTGCTTTGTCACTTGAAACATTAGCCATCTGCCAGTAACCTCCTCTTTGGAGGGAAGATWACTGCAAAGGTTGTATTAGTGTCATTGTGTGACCTCAGATCTCCTTAAACCTTGTTAATCTGGTTTCAGAGTTACTTGAGAGATTTCACTGGACTCACTGGCTGATCTCCTCCTGGTAATAGTTAAAAGTCCTTGCAGATTCTTTTAAATCTGACCAAGATTTTATTACGAGAGTACAGGCTTTGTTAATTTGCTAGTGAACCATTGCTGGAATTGCATCCTTGCTCTTGAGGTTTCTGTTCTTTGCAGTTTCTGGTGGCTTAGTTATCATCTACAGGAGGGACCTCTAGTACAGGATTCCACAGTGTTTGTTTTTAGGCTCTCTCTGTTCAGCATTGCTGAGCAGGTGGTCCTGACAAAGCCCATGAAGCAATTGAAGCCATAGGACAGCAACATGGGGAGGACAGAAGGCTTTTGCCTGTTCTTCATCTGTGCCCTGCCGGACCTGATTTTCCCTCCTGGTCTGTTGYAGAGTTCGTATGACAAAACTTAAAAGTCCAATCTGTAGGTTATTTCTTTTCTTTCCATCTTTCCAGCTACATTTTTTAAAAAATTAGATTATTTTGTCCATATTTTTCATTCCATAACTCTTATATCAGACTTATGGATACCTAAGGGATATGCAGTGTTGAAAGTCATTTTTCCAGCACCTAATGTTTTGAAGATGCCCCTAGAATCCTGCTGCCAGTTGTGACCAAAAAAATCCAAAGCCTATGGCACTCACAGAGCAATTGTGGCCTCCCTATTAATATAAGTTTTGTTAACTCTTTGAGTAGATCTCTGTAGGGTGCTCTGTGTGGGTTACTCACCTTCGTTTATTATTCTACTGTAACATTAAGTGCTGTTTTACAATGTAAAATATTCCAGGGAATTTTAAGCCTGAAAAGTAATGGTCTGTACAAAAGGGCCAAATCCTTATTAAAAGCAATATAATTGAATGGGAAGGACAGTTGGTTCTGTTATTTGGAAGGGTTCTGGARTTTGAATATGCTTTTCTGACTTCCTTTAGGATACAAAACACATGCATTGTGTTACTACATACATGATGATGTGTGTGTACGTATAGATACAAGATGCAGTTACTGTAATTTATTAAAACATAATTCTTCCCTACATCTGATTAGAAGTTCCCTTGCAAGAATATCCTTTTCCATATGTCTGTTTTTGGTATGGTGTTGCTTTAATAAATCATTGTCTCTTCTGCTAATAAGAAGTTTGTTCTCGTAGAAGATATTTAAATTACTGAAACTCAATGAATGCCTGTTATGTTTAAGAGGTTGTTACATTTTACATACACGTTAACAGAGGAAAAATAGGTTAGTTTGGGCTTTTTTCTTTTTTTTTTACGCTAGCCAGCTCCTGATCTTTAGAAAATCTCCTCTACTTTTCAAGCCAGATTCACTCAGAAAGCAGATAAGCACTGTCAGTTTCAGAAAATATTTTTGCAATTCACCGCCTTAATCATTTATCGTATGATATTAGCTGAAGCATCTCTTTTCAGAGAATGTTAATAGGCAAAATTAGAGTTYATTGTGTAAGAAGTCTGTATTTTTAAAATATTAATAGAATTAAAAAAAGAAAGGAATATAGATCTCTTAATGGCTTACTTTAAACTTTAGTTCTTTAGTTTTTAACTTTAGTGCTTTAGTTCTTAAAATTATATGCATATCAGGATGCTTACTTATCAAACCCATTTATTTCTTTTAGGGTTTTTAGGAACCATTTGTGAGGACAAAATAGACCCTTGTGCATCATCTCCCTGCCAGAACAATGGAACCTGCTATGCAGACCGACTTGCCTTCTCCTGCAGCTGTAGTCCTGGGTTTACAGGACCCACATGTGCTCAGCTGATCGATTTCTGTGCTCTGAACCCATGTGCACACGGCATTTGTCGCAGCGTTGGAACCAGCTACAGATGCCTCTGTATCCCTGGTTTGTACCAAGTTACATCCTCTGGAAATCTTCTAATATTTTTATATGTAGGTTCCATATATAGCTAAAAATTACTTCCTTTTCTTCTCAGTCTATAGAACAGACTGAGCAGATGTTCTATCTGTTTAGAGCACTGATAGGAATCTACACATTGCACTTGGAAAACCAAAAATTGCAGAGTGAGCACTGAAATACCCACTGAGATCCATATGGTTTGAGTGAACTCTACAGCTGTATCACAAAACTGTAGTCTGCAGGATAAATCTTTCCAAGGTGAGGCATCAGCACTGTTGGAATTACAAAATTTGGTAGAGAGAATGGAAAATGTGATGCTGATAATTAGGGAAAAACAGACAAGGTGGCTGAATAAAGGTAGAGAAGGAAAAATATTGGTTATTCCAAGGGGTTTAGTTCTGGTGTCCATATTTACATAAATTGTCTCTCTAGAGGAGATCCAGCAGGGCTGCTCAGGTGAGTCCAGTGGGGAGACTCAGCTGGGAACTGAGACAGCACAGCCTGACGTTCACGGGGTCTGTGTAGCAACTGGTTTAGCTGCAGATTTTTTTCATCCTTGTACCAATAAAACAGGATATTGGAGTGCTTAGAGCTCCCTTTTAGCAATGATGATTAGTAGGTGAAGTAGCAGTTAAAATGTCTTACAACCAGTGCTACACATCCACCACTGCTTATTGGTGCTTACAGAGTGAGCACCAATCTTTGCTTTCACTTGAACAATTTTGGCATCTTTTTTTTTTCAGTCTGTTCCCATGAAGCTATAAACTTGAAAACTGAAGAAATTAAGGATAAAACAAATTTCCAGTGTACAAGGGATAAACTAAGGAGTCACATTTGATAGTAGCTKTGCTGTGGCATTGACATTGTTCTACACTCCTTTCAGAGGAATACCTTCTCTCTGCTGCTTTTCCTTGTTTTCTGAGAAACCAGTCATAATTCTTCATCTCTTCCATCTCAGTTTTCAGGATGTGCATGTATCCCACCAATCTATTTGTGGATATTTATGAATATGGGGATTTTGTAATGAAATCTACTTATTCAGCATTTTTAGGTGGTGTCAGAATTTATCTGCTGTTTAGAGACATGAAAGAGACCATCAGAAATATTTTGGGAGGAACTCACAAATTACCAGAAGCTGTGGAAATTTGTTGTTGGAGTTGACAGATTTATAGTTAAATTACATACTCTTTTATAAAGGAGAAAAATATGAAAGTGAAATTCAGACAATACCACAGTAATATTATCTTATAATGCATTTGTTGACAGCACTTGTCATTAATAGTAGGAAAAACTAGACATTTATCTTTCCAAGAAACCCAGRGAAGTTTTAGTCTTCTTCAGCATGTTCTTTGCCTGTAGTTCAAACAAAGAAAAGCTAGTCAAATATTCTTGGTCAAATAAAAGGTTCTTTTTTTCAGAACTTTGTCACCTAAACCTGATTAGAATTCCATAGTTTGTTTTTTTCAAAATTATTCTGTCTCTCTCAGGACTTAAAAGTAATCTTAGAGCTCTCATGTTATGAAAACTTACTTTTATTTGAACAATACTTATGCTTTTAAAAGTTAGMGATGAGGAGCCTTAGAGGTGGCATCCAGGACCATGTGTGGCATTTATTTAGTTAAACTCTTTTGTGTTGCTCCATGTATTAAAAAAGAAAGATTTATTTTTTTCAAACATTTTGCAGGATGCTGTAAACTTCACTTTTAAAAGTAACATTACTTGCTTCACACAGAGGTGAAACTAGAGGCAAAATTAAGTGAGCTCATCATTAATCTGTCAATAGTTTAAAAACTTGGGTAACTTATTYCAGAAGGTCATTTAAGAACTGCACCTAAGTGGCATCAAGATAGGAGWAGACAGAATGTTTCTTCCTTTTATACCTTTTATGCCTTTTCATTGTTATGAATGTACCATTATGGGCTTTTATTAACTCAGAGCAGCAGAATTTTAATCAATTATTTTCAGATATTTTTCCCATGACTTAAAAGGATAATAGACAAATGACAGTCAATTTCTGTGTAAATCAGGACGTAGGAGGCACTGTGACTTACACTTTGCCCTTGGTTTGGGTAATTATTGAGTGTAAGGCAGGTAAGAGCAATTAAACTTGAGGATTCCTATGTTGCAATTCCTAAAAATACCCCAAACTAAAGTAATGGCTACAAATCATAGCCTTATACATTTTTGGTATGTCTATCAAAAAGCAGTTTGCTAGAGGGGGTGAGTAATGTAGTTTTGTCTCTGGGATATTAGGAAGCTGGATTCTATTTACAGTTTTGCCTGAAGAGACCTTGACAGTATCTGTTATGTTACTTGTAAAGTGAATGAATAAAATTTGGGTACAGTTTAGAAGCATTATCAATGGTTAATAACAAAGATATTACCAGGAAAGAAATGGTCTCTGCCTTGTGACCTTGAGGCTTTCTGACTTGCAGGCTCCTTGCAGGCTCTCAGCATCTGTGCCTGCTCCTTGACCATTGGCTTCTTTGTACAGGAGGCTTTCAGACATATCTCTGAATTCCTACACATTATTTTTTTTAGATATTTTAATGGAAAGGCTGTTAAATGACATTTTAGAACTCTCTTCTGTATTGATTATCTGACACATTGTCTGAAAAACAGTTTTATGAAGTTTGGACTCTGTCACTTAAATTCTGTGTTCAGCTCTAGGATACTGTAGTCTTTTTTTTTAAAGTACTTGACAGAGGATATAATTTTCTAATACAGAAACAAAGTGCCTAAGAGTTTTGCTTATATGTGTGACCTGAACGCTGTCCTTCCTTTAAGCACTGTTTTACAGTGTCAGTTGGATTTTGGATTTTCATCTGTGGTACTTCTGTCTCAAAAATTAAAAGAGGAATTTTAAATTGTTCCAATTAGTCCAAGGTCTGTGCAAGTCTTCTTGCTTGGTAGGCAGTTTGGCTTCCTTGTTTCTTTGGCCAGTGTACAGAWTTGAAGAATGATAAATGATAGTGGTTATACTTGCATAGCTGCGCAATTTGCAGAACATGAACAACCAGACATTTGCTACTAATTTGTGTGTGTGTGTGCTGGCTTTCACTGTGGGCTTTCCTCTAATAGCTTGTAGAGGAAAGCTAAGTTGTATAAGCTAACTTGGRAAGCAGTCTAATATTTTGAATGTCCCTATTTTCAGAGTGGAAGGAAGAGCAAGTTGTTTCCCAGTTGAACATACTTCAGGGGTCTGCTGAGGGGTTCTGTGGAGCTCCCAAGCCTATGCAACCACATCAGCTTTGTACTGTGTGTGTGATTTTTCAATTGCAATGAAACCTTACCTTAAATCTGTATTTATATGCTTACACACCCTAATTATTAACACTCATYACCTCACCCTTTTCAGGTAACAAAGAAATACTTAATGTTTGGACATTAGATTCAGAGTTTGTGTCATGTTTTACTTCTTACCTCATATTAAAGAACTAATTCTAATGTTCTAATATTCCTAATTCTAATTCTATTGTGTTCATTTGCTGGCTTCTCATCTAAAGTCTGATTGTTGGAACTAGTGGGAGCSCTTTGTGTCTGTTTGTAGAATGTTTATTTAGTCCCTGGATCCCCAACCAYTTTCTTCCTTCTRATAAACCTTTTTACTCTTTATATGYGATTGTTTTAATACAGCCACCATTATAAATTTCCAATGCAAATATTTAATATTGTATTTTTAGTTTTGTCTGGTCCGAAGTGGAGAAATATAGMTAGAAATTGCATGGCTTAATATCACAGTAAGGTTTTGGATTTGGGTTTTTTGAAAGACACAGATTTTGAAACTGCACAGCACATGTACTGGCATTAACACCTGTCCTCCATATAGATATATATGATGGCATATATAGAACATTTGGGAAAAAGAAAAGAGAGGAGTTTCAGAAAAAGTGCTGCAGGGTATAAAAAGTGGCTGCAACTTCAGAAGTAGTACCATGGAGTAAGTTCCCTTGATTTTACTGCTCATGCAGCTTAATAGATAGTTCTAGGAGCAGAAGTTAATTTTAGTGCCTTTGTAGAGGCCAGAGCAAGATYTGTCTTGCAGCAGTTGCAATTTTTCTTTTCTCTGTCTTTTCCCTTCCCACATTTTGTAACTGGGGCAGGATATGTGAGCTCTGGAAGAAGTGACTTCAGGTTAATTCCAGTTCCTGAGTGTCTCCGAGCCCATTATTGCTTCTGTTTCCTCATCTTGTTTCCACTTCTACATTAAGACAACATTCCATGCAACCTGACCATGGYTGGTGAGCATGGCTTCCTACCTTCCTGCCATCTGGAGTATTCTTCTCTCTTGTTTAATTGCAGTATAAGCTCAGATTTCAGTGAGCACATTTAKTTGCTGGCTATATAACATGCAGCTCTGTGGTAGTGAACGCCGTGAGTGTGAACTGATGCTGTTCCCTGCACAATAGAGCTGGCTTGCATTGTATCCCATGAGGCCTTCCCATAAAGATGGGATTTATGTTCTGCTGCCCTGATTGGGTGAAATGTTAAGTATGGATAAGCCCAGGGAGTCACTATTGAGGGGTTAGTGTCTAAAAAGGCTCAAAAGATTTCAGCTTTGTTCTTTATTGATTTCTAAAGGGAGAGTAAGCTTTTGCCTTTCTTTTGTTAACCTGATAGTGCAGATATTCATGAGAGATTATTCTGCTGTAACTTTTGCTCTTGAAGGCTTTGACAAACCCCATGTCTTCTCCTCATCAGCCCGTATGACACAGATTGTGAGCTTCCTTTCCCGTTTTCTCCTTCTGCAGTTTTTAACAGCCATGTACAAAGACAGTGCAGTTCAGCGTGTAACTGAAGGCCATGCCTGAGCACAAATGGATTTTCTCTGTTCTTCTCAGGTGTAGTTTTTTCTGCTGTTTTTATGATAGGTTAGAAAGAAAGTGATGAGATTGTATTTCTATCAGGAAAATAACCTGCTCTCTTCGAGGCACCCTTCCAGTTGCTTAAGAAAGGGGAAGAGGAGTTTGGGGATCAACAGGAGAATGGCAACAGATCTGTTTCTGCTTTTGTAAAGTCCAGTAGCAGTGGGTAGTACCAGTGGGATGGCCACATAGAGGGAAAAGGGGTTACTTAGAAACATCTCTATTTAAGGGTTTTTTTAGGTTCCCTATCCATTCCTCAGCCTCTGAAGAGAGCACATCAGAACTGAACCTTCATTTTCAGGTTCTGCTTGAGTTCATGAAGATTTTTGTTTTTTATTACTAAAGATTTTTCCAATTTCTTGTGGCCTGGAAAAGTTGCCCTTTTTTGAAGCTGCAATGCCTCCTGTGGGTATTTTTTACCCTCTTCAGCACACAGTAGCTGGAGAAGTGTTGTTAATGTAGGTATATTTTCTTTCTTTCTGAATACATCCACAGAAATATTGCACACCATAAAAGAGGCAAGGAGCTGCATTTGGCATTGGCTGGGAACATAAAAAGCAGCAGAATYGTAACACTGCTAGAAGGAGAGGAAGCAGCTACACTAGAATACACTTCATCCACTCTGAAGTTATTTATGRAAAATGCTCCTGTTTCAATCTAAATTCTYCAACAAAAATGTATAAATTATTTATGTAGTCYTTTTGAAGATATCTGTATGAATTCAGTGTACTACAGGGTTTATGTATCAGTATAATTTAAAAGCAGTAATACCAGGAGAAATGCTCATTAAGAATGCCAAGGTAGCTCTTATCTCCCTGAGGAGAAGCAAGCCTTTCCCTCAGGTGGTCCCACAGTGGAATGTTGTCCATCCCAGCAGTTCCAGCAGAAGGAGGCTGCTGGCCCCGGGCTGAGGACGGTGAGGGTGAAATTGTGTGTGGGTGAGACCTGCCCTCTCGTGGAGAGAGGAAACATCTTTCCCTGGCTGTGTGCAGTGTCTGGCAGCGTGGGCTGGCTGCAGACTGAGCAGGTGATACCTTAGTTCATATTGATTTTGGWAACCAGACAGCTATTTAGTCACAAATTCCCTTCGTTCTCTTGGAAAGGTGAGAAATGGGAAACATTTTTTCTGAGAGTATCTCATTACATCGGTGTTAAACACTGGGAATTCTCATCTGTTTTTCTTTCTGATTCTCCCATCTGATTTTGGTGGTTTGTATATGTTGGCTACAGATCTCACTACATAAGAATAATTCATATACTCAAACTAGATAAATTTCATTGTAGGCTAGCAAGAAAACACATAACATTTAGCATAATTAATTCTTTATTGCCTGGCTGACAGCTTTGGAGAAAGTGGTTCTGAAATGTTTCTTAATACCTTACTAGCCCAACTATTTCCTGTGAAAGGGGGWTTTTTTGAGAATCATAATGGATGGTATTGTCTATATATCTTGAGTAGTACTAACAGTTATATCTTCAAAAAATTTTGTTTTGAATTATCCATAATAGGGAGGGAGAGGGTGAATGCAAATATTGTCTGAAGGCAGCATTTATCCTATCTTCTATTATTCGATGAGAATTTTGGGGAATATTTAGAGCAGGATGCTGAATATAGATTGATTGCGACTTACTAAGAGAATATGCCCCTCTCTTTGGTTCTGTGTTCATGAAAGATACCCTCCTTTCATATCTGAGATCTGAGTTTTGCTACTGACTAGAGATYACTTTAAGAAGTAAAATCACACTGAAGAATCTACACTTTGTATTTTAGGCCTTTTCCCTGGTATCTGTATTCATGCCCATTGCATATTTATTCATTGTTTGTTAATTAATTATTATTTTTAATGTAATGAGGAAATCAAGATTTTATAAGCACATGAACACAGTTCCAGTGCCTGGTGTTATATCATAGACTACTCTAGGTCTGTCATTTCAACTACTGTTAGGGCTAATGACTGTGTGGCACACTAAGTAATAAAAAAGGTGCTGATTTCATGTGGATTAACTACTTCTTTCTTATCTCATAGTACAAATTACTCTGTGGCTCTTAACAGGCCATGTAGCTTTTCTCTGCTTCTGCTTTCTATGTTTACTTAATCAGCCTATAGTACCTGCCTATGGCTTGGAAATACTGTAAAGATGAAAGTACCTTAGTGCTTCTGCAGTGCTTTGACATTGTACAGCATTAATGCTAAAACATGTMATCATTCTAACTACTGTTATACGATTATCACCTCTTTGATGAACAGTAGCTTTGATGCAAGGATCCAAAGGAGCTGGGARATAGTCAATATTCCTGTATTTCTTTTAACAATCTGAGTGTGGGTATTCACATTGTTGCTTCTGACCTCTGCCACCAGCCTCCATCCTTACACCTCATTGTGGTTTATCACAGGAGCTAGGAGTTCTCTCAGAATACTGTGCTTCCAATATTTTCTTGGTAATTTTCACCTGGGGAACARATGCCTTTAAAATCAGTGTCTTAACAAATATCAGTTTGCACAGTATATTTAAATTAACAAGCATCTGCCCACAGTCTATAGTTGCCTAATTGTTAATTTTTACTGCAAAGTGTTTCATAGCTATTTTTGTTTCCCCTTCATGTGATTTAGGTTACCATGGCCTTTACTGTGAGGAGGAATATAATGAATGCCTCTCTGCACCCTGCCAGAACGGAGCCACCTGCAGAGACCTCGTCAACAGCTACGAGTGCGTGTGCCTTGCTGAATACGAAGGTAGGCTGGGCTTTGCAAGTGTTCTCTGCAGTTTTCATGGCAGGTTCTGTTACAGAGATACCATATCCTGAGCAGAAATATATCCCTCACGTAAAATTAACAGAGACAAACTTCAGTATTGATCCTGATCCCTTAATCTTTATTCAAATTAATAGTTAAGATTTAGCTTCTCTGTGAATAATGCATGTCCTGGTCTGGGCACAAATGGATTTTCTCTGATCTTCYCAGGTGTAGTTTTTTCTGCTCTTTTTATGATATGTTAGAAAGTGATGAGATTTAAAAAACCCATAACTGTTAACTGACTTTTTCATCAGTTGTTGTTGGAGCCTTTACACGGCGAGCTTTCAAATTATTTTTTGTTTCCTCCAGTGAAGTGAACTAAAACATAATAATAAAAGATTAGTATTTGAAATAGATTAGCACAAAGGAGTAGAAATAAAAGCTTTATCCTGATTGTTCATTTAGAAGACTGTAAAGCCCAGAGAGGGTACTAGGTCTGTGACTGCTTTTCCAYGTTAACTGCAGCTGTTCTTAGATCTGCGTTCAAATGGAATCCATCTTTGGCATTTTGAAGTAATTTATAAAATAGAGGAGAATAGCATTTGTTTGGCTATACAAAATAGTTTCTCTCACAGCAGATTTCAGCTGTAAACAAATTAACACATATCAGTGGTCTRTGACAAGTCCTTGTGGGGAAGGCTAAAGTGATACTTTTTTAGTGTATCCTGTGTTGAATCATGAGGACACTTTGAATGTAATTTTACATGCTATTAGGATTATAAATAAATAAATATTCTAACAGAATGACTGTTTTAAGGAACATTGCTCTAGCATTTTCTCATTAAGCATATCAATCCTTATCTGTGCTGTTAAGTAATGCTCACTTAACAGCTGCTTGAGGCTAAATATGTGTTTCACACTGGTGATTGCACWGCTCTTTAACTATAGATACAGAATTCATAATTTTAGAGGCTTGGTGAGGAAATGACCCTCAGCTTTTCTTGACAGTTTAAGCAGCACTTAATCATAATGTTCACCATAATATTCATCTTYTCTTCTCACCCGACCTGTTGGTGGAGCTGCAAGCACTGTGTGCACAGCACATCRTGCTGGAAATGAAAGCAGGGGGCACTTGGTCCTGGAAGCAGCTTCTGCTGATCACTGAGCTCCCATCAGTGCAGTGCTTGAGGAGTTCAGTGGCACCATATAAGTTTTATCTGAACAGTAGACCCCAAGAAAATAATGCATGCAGCAGTGGCATTAGATTCTCTCTCCTGGTCCCTAGGTGGGAATATGCTGTGTTACATGTGTTACAGCTTGCACTGTCTTCTACAGGGCAAACCTGCTGGATTCACAAGGCCTACACTGGGCATGAAAGAGTGAAGGGAGTGGCATGAAGTAGAGCCATCCAGTTATATATTTTTAACTATACAGTTGAAAATTATTTTTTATTACCTTAGTAATATTCCTCATTTCCAGCAACAAGTAATGAGAGGCATCAGAATGCTTATGTATGTTATTTAAGAAGTTATTACATAAAATTCTTAGTCAAGACAATTATWGTTGACGTGTTACTGAAGAATTTTAGATAACTGATCTGCTTRTGCTTCATTACGTGGTTTTTCTTAGGCAACCAACAGGTTTCTAAACAGAAATTGCCCTGCCTCTCCTAGCCCACAGCTTGTGGGAAGAGCAGAGAGGAGGCACATGTGTAAAAAGCTTAGCCAGCATAAACCATGTGGCTACTAATTAGTGTTATGGCATCATTAGCCCAGAATGACAGGTATGGAGTCTGCACACTCATCCRGGTGAAGTCAAGTTATCACATGTACTGATTCCATGCTGCCAGTACCAGTCATGTCAGTGGCAATTACTGATTTTTCCTTTTCAGGAAGGCACTGTGAATTGTACAAAGATCCTTGTGTTAACATCAACTGCCAGAACGGTGGCACTTGTGACAGTGAAGGTCTAAATGCTACGTGCATTTGTGCACCTGGATATGCAGGCAAGTGATTTGTGTGTTACACAGAACATCTAGCTGTCATTGTTCACCGTGTCTATAGGAAGACAAATACCAAGTAAGACTGGGTCTCTTCAAGAAGTGAATTAATGTGGGCTCTGCTGTATTGTGAGCAGTCTAGTGACAACRAAAAACTTTTGATTTTACTTACATCTGCTTTGAACTTTGTAGCAAAAAAGGCCTGTTACTAAAGTGACATCACAAAGCTAACAGCTATAACATGGCTTATGACCTTGCTACTTGAGACTAGACTGCATTTTAAAAATAGTATTTTGAAGATTTCCAGGTAACCCAATATACTAATTGGACACTGAAAATGAAAAATCTTTTAACAGTGACCTTAGTTACTGTGTGCTCAAGAAACCTCTTATTTCATYATCTTAATATGCAACTGCTGAAAGCCCTAAAGTACTTGTTATGAATCAATTTACACTTTCAGAGTACTGGCAAGAAACTTATTTAATCTTTTGGCCTTGTACTTAGACTGATGCGATTGGCATAATCCAAATATCTGATCACAAGATAATTTACAATCTGATGTTCTGTTAGTCATGTAAGGTAATRTCCAATGTGAGAGTAATAGGTAAAGCCATTCATAGCTGGTTWATAGATCAAATTGTGCTTTTTGATCTCTTCTAGTTAGAGGATATTCTTTGGAAAAGAATGAGCTTTCCATTGTACCCTGTCAGTTTCTCAGGCTCTGATTATCTACATTATTGCATTGCGTATCAGAATATCCATGATTGTCTGTTTTACCACATTTCTTGGGATGGAAATTATATTTATAGAAATGAGACAGAGTCTGTGTGAGGTTAGTCAAGTCCCTTAGTCCTCAGGCTTTATTTTCACCTGGTTGAATAAGGATAATACTTCCTTCTTGGAATCCTTTTGATGTTCTGAGAATAAAGATGTTTTGCACTATAAGGAGTTTGGCAGCAAGAGAGAAGTTAARTGACTGAGGATGTACTTGTTACATCAGGCACCTGTCATACATAATTTTGTTTTTGGGTTTTTTTCCCTATGTAAGGTGAAGACTGTGAAATTGATGTAAATGACTGTGACAGCAATCCATGTCACCATGCTGGAACTTGCATAGATCAGCCTGGTGGTTACACCTGCCATTGTCCTCATGGATGGGTCGGTGCAAACTGTGAAATACGTAAGTTTTGGAGTTCTCTGAACATATCTAAAAATTGGAAGTTATATTAAAGAAACTTTATCTCTAAATACCTATCTGCACAAATACTCTGAATCGTATGTAAATGAACAAAATCATGGTAAAATAATTTTATTTTTGGCCATAGCATTTCAAAAGTGGTTGTGAAAGTTAAAAACTTCTTTTCCTGGGCACCCTACTTTGTGATGTGTCARACTAGACTGTCAGGGATGCAAACTGAGTGCCCAGCTGTCTCAGAGCTGGGAACTCAGTTTGCATTTTAACTGTGCTCATGCTTCACAGCCTTCCTGCACACTTTGGGTCAAGTGTGTTCCATAGCAGTATAAGCACATTCCTAACAGGCATGTATTGATGTCTGAGCACCTGCAGCTCTAGTGATGTCTCAGCAAAACAACTTGGAACTTGCTTACCTAAGGAAACTGATGTAATTGTTCTGTAATTTGTGTGTGCAGGCATTTAACAACTTCTTCAGGAATAACTATTCCAGCCATAGGCTAATTTCCACCAAATTTGTTAGAAAGAAGGAGGAGTCCAAGACCAAATATTTCTAAAGCATTCAATAAGACTTAAGAGAGATTCCACTGAAAGGAACATCTTCAGTGTGGTCTTCTTTCTCATTTTAGAGAGGAACTTCAGTGTAAGGGCATCCTTATGGCACAGTGGAGAGTCCAGGAGAGGCAGAAAGTATGAAGTAGCCATGTGAAGATCTTTGTGCTCACTGTGAATGAGCTGTGAATGAACAAGCTGATAGGAACTTAATTTTAATCAYATCTAGATAGGCCATATTGAGCTCTTTTATAAGCAGGTGCAGCACTTCTGAACTCACTGGAGACAATGACAGTGGAGACTTGAGACAATGGTGCAGTGGAATTCTTTGAGCTCTGAAGTTTGAATCTATTAGTAAATGTGCTTCTGTTCATTTTTCCAGTTCTCTTTGCCATATTTATTATATTTCAGCAGTTTGTACATAATGGTAATAATGTGATGGAAATTAAATTTAAACACTGCATACTGGCTTTGTATTGGACCATCCCTCTGAATGCTAGAAAAAACCACAAAGCCGGGCTTATCAAGAAACTGTGTTTGGGTAGCATTTGACTAAATAGATCACATTTTATCCTTTGTGATTTTCTGTTACTGACCATGAAGGAGGCTATTGCTACTTAATCTTTTTTGTAGAACCACCCTATTTATAGTTTTTTCACCAGCTGGTTTAGCTGCTTGAAGTGACTACTTTAACAGGATTTCAGGGTTATCTTCTTGTCAGACTGTTCTTTTTAATTTCCAAGTGCTGTATATGCAACAAACTAGGTAAGATGTACGTTGTCTGGATGAATTGTGATATTTTTAATATCATTTTATGATGCTTACCAGTATTAGCAATTCCAATTAAATAGGATTAAATTGGTCTTAATTATAAAGAGGATATTCTTTCTTTCAAAATGAAATGCATTTGCCTAAAAAGTTAATGGAGCATTCACTGTAAAAATGCTTACAAATGTCTCATATGAATTCTCTAATGTCTGCTGGTTATTTGTTAATATCATTRCCTTTGCCACATTTGTAATTATTAATGTAGTTACTGAGGTATGCCAAACCATGTGGTTACTTGAAAACTGACATTATGAAGAATTTCTAGTACAGACTGTGGTGTGCATTGAAATCTTATTCTTAATTAATTTTATGAAATTTAATATAACAACTGAAAATACTGTGATTYTGAGCTGTCAAATGCTATTTCTAATCTCTGGAATATAAAATGTTAATTTTTATATTTTGATATGGTGAGGAAAAAGGGAAGAAATTTTTCTTATCTTTGTCATCCAAAGATGGAAGAYATGGAATCTAAATCAGAAATGTCTTGCCATATATCTGCAGACATTAGATCTGAATTCAGCCTAGCCTGACAGAAACCACTGTGTGTGACAAATGTGCTGCAGAACAGAAATAGAAGCCCATCCCAAACTGCACAGAGCACAGCTGTATTCCCTCCCTCATATCCTGACTGGGCAAACTGCAGTAACAGTGCTTTAGAAACATTAAATCACTGAATAATTCAGGCTGATCAAACCTTGATTGACCTCTGAAGAAGCTAAGAGAAATGAACAGCCAGTCCTTAAACTCAGCTCCCATTTGTGGGCAAAGTCTGAGCACCCTCGAGCTGGGAGGTGCTCCAGGACAAGTTTCACTATTGTGACAAAGAGCAGCCATTTCTCCAAACTCCGCCCAGCTGAATCCCACATGTTCCAACTTTGGGCTTTTTCACCACCTGCCTCTTAAACAGATTTTTTTTCTTTTCCTGTCCTTGTACATTCCCTGTATTTCTGCTGTAGATTGAGATTTTATCCACTGCTGCTGAACTGGAGATTTCAACTCAGGTGCTTGAATTATCTGCCATCATCAGCATCTTTGAGAGGTGGCTTCTGAGAATATCTTAACCTCCCAAAGCATGTGCTTGGAAGCCCCGTTCCCAGCCWGTTTGTGATTGAGGAAAGGGAGAATCTAAATCAGGGAAAAGCAGAAGTACATTTGAAAAAGGAACAGGCACCTACTAGAAATAACTTTTGCAGAGTGCTACATTTCTGTAGTCAGGATGATTCAAGTCTGTTCCTGTTTTGAAGTAATATGAAACCATAGGCTGCCAAAAATGAACCCTGGAGGGAAGTACAGGTTAATTAGAAATATTCTGACCCATGCTAGAGTGAAACAGATCTGAGGACATAGGCAATCGATAGAAAATCTGTTTGGCATAGATATAGTTTGGGGATCAAGAATATTTATTTAGAAGATCTGGAATACATAAATACAAGAAGAATCTTCCAGATTGGCTTTACTTTAAGGCCCGCTTTGAGAATCTCAGGGAAATTATGCTTGGGAAAAGACTCCAATGGGCTCCTTACTGTAGGATTTTATGAGGTGTCCTTATTGTCCTTGAAATGCTGAAATCTCTGCAGTTTGGTGGAGATGGGCATAAGAAAGTCTGTGTTTCAAATTACAAAGCAAGTGTGTTAGTACATCTTAAATAACACATTTTAGTGGAAGGCTTCACTATTGAAACAAACTGCACAAGAGAACTGGTTGTTTCCKAGAAGCTTTTGCATAAAACCTGCCTGCCTTTAGAGAGCCTTTAATATAAAAATAGCATAATGCAAGAATAACTTGATTTTCTTTTACTTGGGTTACACAGGAGATCAAACTAGATAGGTGTTCCTATGTGACCATAAAAATCAACAGAAAAAAGTGGGTGAACGTTCAACATAGTGCTATTCAAATTTGTAGCATGTCAGGCCTGGTGGTGTATAGGTAACAGAGCCTGGGAAGGTTCAAATTATCTATCTCCATAGTTTCAAAAGTCAGAACTGTTGAAAATTCATATCTTAACGTAGTTCTATTCAGCAGGATGGATATAAATTATTAATTAATGATAACCTTTTATTTCTTACTGGCAGATCTGCAGTGGAAGTCTGGGCATATGGCAGAGAGCCTGACCAACATGCCTCGTCACTCCCTGTACATCATCATCGGGGCGCTGTGCGTGGCCTTTGTGCTGATGCTGATCATCCTGATCGTGGGCATCTGCCGCATCAGCCGCATCGAGTACCAGGGCTCCTCCAGGCCAGCCTACGAGGAGTTCTACAACTGCAGGAGCATTGACAGCGAGTTCAGCAGTGCCATCGCCTCCATCCGACACGCCAGGTTCGTGCTGGGGATGCCGATGCCCCGGGAGCTGTTCTCAGGTGCCGTTCAGTCCATGCACAGTGCGCCCAAGCGCTGTTGGCAGAGCTGGCAGGCTGCTCGGCKGGGAAGGCAGCAGCACTGCTCACTGCTCTCGCCTGAGGCCGTGCGGTTGTGTTCACGGGGACGAGGGAAGAGACAAGAATCTTGACTCCATGTTTCAGAAGGCTGATTTATTGTTTTATGATATATATTAGATTAAAAGAAAGTGATATACTAAAACTACACTAAAGAATAGARGAAAGGATTTCATCAGAAGGCTTGCAAGGAATAGAARGGAATGGAATGGAAATAAAATCTTGTGACTGACCAGAGAGTCCAAGACAGCTGGACCATGATTGGCCATTAATTAAAAACAAYCACATGAGACAAATCAAAGATGCACCTGTTGCATTCCACAGCAGCAGCTAATTATTGTTTACATTTCATTTCTGAGGCCTTTCAGCTTCTCAGGAGAAAAAATCCTAACAAAAGGATTTTTCATAAAATATGTCTGTGACAAGGTGTGACAATACAGCAAAASTCCTTGAAAACAGAGTTATTCTGACTTTATTTGGTGTAACTGGTAAAGTGRGACAGGTGCAGGGTTCTTAGCCTGTCAGATCTGTTAGGGATGTAAAGATTCTTTAACTGCTATACACAGGTAATATGATCAGACAGGAAAGGCACATTGATTTTTGTGACTAATTTACCAGGTTATTCGGTGAGAATCTCTTCACATCACTCATGTTTGTGCTCCTATTTGCCTTTCTTACTTCCTTTCCTAGAGAAAGTAATTCTYTTACTTGGAAATTTAATGGAACACTTGCAAGGCAGGGCATTGAGTGTCAGAATAATCCAAAAGYAGAAGTGGAAAGGATTTGAGAGCTCAAGTGTAAGCCATGGCACTAATATGGCATTAAATATACCTAACTCCCTGCCAACAATTGTGTTTAAAAACTTCCAAAGGAGTTGAGTAGATTTAGAAAGGGCTTTCCTAAAATTTAACCTGGATTTTCTTTGCTATTAACCTGGCTGCTTCTTTCTTTCTGCTCTTCAGGCTGTCATGAAGGATAATGTATCACTGTTCTTATCGCTTGTATATCAGGTGCTGAGCCCTCCCCCCTTCTCTTATTTGATAAAAACAAACAAAGCAAAGCAACTTTTTTTCTTTCCTACGTTTAACTAGCCCATTCTTTCAGTATCCCCTCCCAGATCATGTCAGCTTTCTTATTGCCTTCCTGGGACACACTCCAGATTCTATTTATCTTCTTTGTCTCTTTTGAAGGGGATTCCCTAAAGCAGGAAGTAGTTCTCTGTCTGAAGACTTAGGTGCACCAAATAAACTGAGTAATCACCTCCTGCATATGGCATTCCTGTTCAGACATCTGAAAAAGAAACTTGCTTGGTTTTCTTTTCTATTTTTTTTTCCTTTCTAGTGACAAATGACATACTTTTGTGACCTGTGAGACCTTTTCCTCACCYCAAGATCCACTGTGTCATTTTGCTTCCTACCCAGTATGGTTTCYTCTGTGTTTGACACCTCTCTTAATAGGGTGGAACTTTCATTTTTGGTGTTTCTTTTTCCCTGTTTCTTCAATTTGTCAAGATCACTTCAAATTCCAACAGAGTATTCATGTGTKTTACCATTAAAATGCTCTTAAAACAACTGAGGGAGACGTGTTCCTGTGCACTAACATGGAGAAATATGTGCATATTGGTTGGTGATTGCTGGTAATTCATTTTCTGAATGCTCCAGTTCTGTTTCAATGAAGATGAAATAGGTTAAATTGTACCACTGCTGAAGTCATCAAAATTATGTGAAATGGGTGAGGTGTTCCCCCAGGCTCAGTTAATCACATCACAGCTTTGAGTAGTAACTCTTCAAAGTGTTCCAACTTCAAAAAAGTTCTTAGACTGGGATGGATTAATGATGAATTTGCAAATCCATATTATGTAGTTAGAAATTACATTATTGTCCATTGAGGGTTTCCCTATCTTGGAAAAGGTATTTCTACTTGAAGCAAATGAAATGTTTTAATTCCAAACAATTTTCAGTGCCTCCAACAATGTGATGCCTTATAAAAATCCAAGATAGAGCTGCCAAGTAAGGCAATTCATGGAGGTTTATTGTGGAGATTGTTGTGTATATTTTGGGTTCAGAAAGATATAAACCACTSTTTTGGTCATTTCAATCCAGGAAAAGGGGCAAAACTTTTATAGTTTTTTTTTCATAAATTCTTAAATCTACATATCTAAAGGTCTGAATTTTCAGAATTGCTGAATCTRAGAAATCTACTTTCAAATAACAGAAAGTTCAGCATTTTCTGAAAATAATTCCTTTCACAGTTAGACACCAAAACTTGCTAGTAGTATTGGAAAATGGAGGCCAAGGGAAAAGTTAGATTATTTTCTTTAAAGGGAAGGTTTCTGATAAAGTCAGGAGGTGTATGGGGATGTGGATGCCTGTCGAATAGTCAGTAAATAATTTTAAAGTTACTTGTTCATGTTTCTCAGCATTTTTTTTCATAGATTTTTTTTTTAGTAATTTGATCTTTACTAATCAAGGTATTTGCTGTAAGACAAAACCATTGTGCTTGTGGATCATTGCTAATAAATGTCTACTTCTAGGGAATGTTTCTAAGATTAGCAGATCAGAACTAGGTAGTTTTCTGAGCAGCAAAAKCACAGTTGTTTTTAGCATCCATTATGCAGACAGTAAAGACAAAAAAATTCTTTTGGAGACAAAAAAAGTCCTTTTATGTTAAAATGTATACATTCTAAAGCTGGAAGAGAGCAGTGAAATGAAATAGTTTGCTAATAGGCTGCTGGCTATGGCAGCCATAAGATGTCATTGAAATGGAACCAAGATCTGTTATTGAAAAAAAATTGTTCACTTTAGCAAAGCATTCACACTGAGTTCATGAATTATCTGGTGACAGACTATGCTGCAGTTAGTCCTGTGTGTGCCCAGATATCAGTGGCCTTCATGCACCACTTACAGTGTAGTTTGTTTAATTTCTRTTTTCACGTGCTGATCTGTCCTGTCTCTGTGTCAGTTGAAGAGTCTGGTTCATCAGACTCTGATTAAGTTCTCTTGTCACAGCAGGGTCAGCTTCTCTCCACTGCATATTCTCCCCATTCCTGTGGAGCTGCCTGTGTCCCACTGTGTTCTAAGATTACTGAATTGGATGAGCATCAGCATGCACTCATTTCTTACTGGCATAGATCTCTGTCAGCTGCCTTTCTGTAAAGTGTGATCACGTGCACATGTTCTCTGGTGTCCACATCACCTACCAATGGCTTAATATACATCCTCTGCCAGGGTTAATTTTCTGGGATTATAGCTTAATTTCTCTAAGCAAGGCACAATACCACTTGCACATCTGACCTTTTCTCTGAATAATGCAGAGGAAATAAATCTTCTCATTCTCCTCCTGTGGAATCCAAAAGAATCCCTTCCTTCTCTCAATGTGCTTTATCCCTTTATTAACTTCTGGTCTCTGTCTTTTACTGCTCTTGTTTAAATTTTATTTGTGGACTCAGTTTGCCAGTTGCTGGTTTTGAGCAGAGTAGCAACGTGCTGGTTTCTTAATTCTGTTTYTGGGTAAACTCTGAACTTCTGCCTGTCCCACAGAAGTCGGAAGTTACCATTTCCTCAGGATTCAGCTGTCCARTGTTCTCAAAAATTTGAGTGGAGTTGGTGAGGTTAATAACTCTATAGTTAGCCATCTCTTGAAATGTTGTTCTGAGGAAGTGGAGGAGCAAGACCRTTCCAAATGTGAAGCTGATTTGCAGTGTCTGTCACACACACACACACCGAGCTGCCTTTGCCAAGAATTGCTACAGTGAATATGTACTGTCCTCAGAATTGTCACAGAACCTTCAGTTTCTCTCAAGCTACACAGGTCTCTCTTCTTCAATGCTTCACTGCAAAATAGAGTTTTTGATTGTTATTTCATATACTTACTTTGTGATTATCTTTGTGACGTGTAATATTGTTATATACTGGTAAGCATGTCTGATGTACACATTGGAAAATCACCATCATCACCCATGAATGGATATACCAAAGCTAAATGAAGAACTTCCCCAGTGCTTCTGCTACACTGTTAACCAACCSAAACACATAATTGTTCACAGTATGGCATTGAAGCTAATGTAAAAATTATTATCCATTGTGTCCCTCCAGTATTTTTCAACACTCAGTGCTTCCCAGGATYGAGATTTCCCCACACAGTCTATACTCTTTGTTAGAGGAATAATCTTATGTTTGGTTGCCCTGGAAAGAATCTTTATTCACTTGTTTGTATATGCTTTTGTTGTAAGCAGGCAGTTAATTGATCCAGAACACTCTGTAGCAAGAACCTGCAGCTTTTCACTATTGATTAGTCCTCGAATCATTGCCTCCTGCAGATTGTATTGATAATTGCTTTGTGTGTTCCTTTATGCCATCAATTAGACAGCCTAGCCCTGCTGTGCATCCTAGCACATACACACCCATTGAACAGAGCTCCCATTTAACACTTCTGTCTTTAACATAAACCTCTGAGCTTGGTGATAACTCTGTTTGCTGCTTTGGGCAGGGGCTGACTTCTGAACCACCTGATCAAAGCAGTGTGGTTGAGCAGCTCTGTGGCTCACCAGACCATAAACAACTTGCACATGTGCTGTGCTCTTTTCTCAGCCTTCTCTAATTGGGGGCACATGTCAACCCTGACCTAGAGGAGAAAACAGATTTTGTCCTGCTACCCTGTATGCAACAAGGCATGTGCTCTGTACTGTCAGAAAGGGCAGGTAGACTGAAATCTCTGGAGAATGGTCACCATCATTTGTATCTCTGCAGAGCTCTATTTCCTTTAAACCCTTGAGAGTGATGGTGAAAATGGGTGATTGAGAATTCAATGCTGACTCTGCTTTAGKAAGATGCCATGACTTGATTTCTTCATTCAGTTCTTGGAATTTTATCTCATTTGTAGAAAATYGGGTTTATCCATCATGATGGAGATGAGCAAATGTGACCTGTCTGTATTTATTAAAATAACCTATAGAAGAAGGCAGACATTCATGCATGGGAATGAATCTAGTGTAGCCTTATGGACAGCTGAAGTACTTTGAAAAATGAAATTTTCACCATATATATCATAATGTTTTCATTCAYTTCAGTTTTGTCTGCAATTCTAAATCACTGAAAATAGGCAAGAATGAAATTGAAATTCATGAACCTGCATAAGAGTCTTGGAAGAAAATCACGTTAATTTTGGTTTGGGCTAAATATTATCCTCAAAATCTGAATTTTCTGGATTTTACTTTCCACTGTGCACAATGTAAATTAATATATGCTTAATATAGTTATAAGTGCATAAAAATATTTAGTGTGGATGACTAAATAAATAATTCTCTTTCTGTGATATCTGTACTGTTTTCTCTGCATCAGGTCAATAAGAAAAAAATACCTGACCATTTTTGCCTCATTTTCCTGTGATTTCTGTTGTTATATAGAGTTTATCTAAGCTGTCTTTGTTTCTGATCAAGGCTATAACTCACTGCATTGTTGCTTTGAACTCATTCATATTTCTGTTTGTCACCAAAAATTTTCTTTTATTTCCAGGTTTGGCAAGAAATCCCGACCTGCAATGTATGATGCAACCCCAATTGCTTATGAAGATTACAGCCCAGATGACAAACCTTTGGTTACACTGATTAAGACAAAAGATTTGTAATTTAGTGTATCTTTTTTGGATTATTTTTCAAAAGGATGGGCTACTAACCTAATTTAAATATTTTTAAGAAGAAAGCATAAGTAATTTAAACCATTAGATGCTTCAGAATTTTCTGTAGAATATTTAAGAACCAATTTTCTGCAGCTTTTAGTTTGGAAAAATATTTTAAAACAGAATTTGTGAACTTCATGATTTACATTTTAATGTACCTTGAGCTCTATAAATTATAAGCTTATGATAGTGTGTGCTTTTTTCTTGGTAGACACTATTACTAAACCCAGATGAGTTTCTTGTGGTTGTTACAGAACAGAAAACAATAATTAATGAGGAGTTCTTTATGAAATGTCAGTGCCAGCTTTCTCAGTAGAGGTAGGAAAAATGTGAAGCATAATATGATATATAATATATCCATTAATCAAAAAAGTCTAAAATGTTTGTGTTGTGAAAAAGAAACTAGTAAAAATTATTATTCCTAATCTGAATGAATTAGCTTTTGCCTTATTCCATGCATGGATAGAGAACCTATTCCTCCATTATTTCCTGAAAGTTGCTAAAACATACTCTTGAGTTGATGTTTGACATTTTTGTAATAGTTATTCAGGCTAGGCCTTGTATAATAATTAAAGTGCCTCTTGAGGCAAAGCAAGGGCATGATCCTTTAAACATTGAAATCAATGAGAGAACTTCCATTGAATTCACTGGATATGGGATTGGATCCTACAATTGGACTGAATCTATATTTTTCTTTAAAGGTTAAAGTTTTTTTATATTGTGAGTAAACTACGCATATGGTTTGAATTGTTTGTTTCCTAAAGGTTGTTGATGTACAGTATTGTTTCATGAAATATTGTGTATTTCTCATAGTGCTTCTTATTTAGGATCAGTATGGGGTTTTTGTGGCTGTATTTGATCGCTTATGGGCGTCTTAAATTCTTGCTTATTTCAGAAAATACTGAATAAAAGTTAACCAGTGAAGATTGCAGCTGTTTCTTTGTTTTTCTTCATTTCAAACTGAAGTGTTTTCTATAAATTTGAAAGGACATGAGCATATGATGCACTATAAATAATGCTAAAAGATGACATTCCAGCAGTTAATCTGAAAAGGGAAAAAGTGTTTGTATTATCAAGGTAATCTCTCAAAAGTGAGATAAATGCAGCTCCAGAGTAAAGGCACAGTCCTGAATGGCATGTGCAGGTTAGTAACACCATTCTGTGTCTGAATTACAGAAATGCCAAATGCTCCTCCAAAACCCAGAGTTACCTTTCCTGATGTCCTGTATCTGCTACCATGGGCTTTCAACAATGGTGGTCTGAGACAATAATTATTAAAAAGAGGACTGAGGAGCTCAGATCCAAGTTATTAATCCAAACTAGATTAATTCTTCAGGCATGGTTTGCTATGACAGAAGTTGTAAATTTGCATCTGGTGGCTGTCAGATGATGGGTTTTTTATTGGTACCGTTTTCTGCTGTACCAATATATTGAAACTTTTGTTTACTGTGACTTCTAGGAGTCTTTTGAGACCCTTAAGAAAGAAGAAACGAGAGCAAGCTATATCCTGTACCATTTTTGGTAACTTGAGCAGAAAAGGGGCACTGTTGTAATTGATTTGTTAATCAAAGGAAAGGAAATACTCATTCTTCAGAATTTTTGGCTTTTTCAGTCAGTAAAATATTGGCTTGCAAATCTATATAAAGTAGGGRAACAAGCAACCCTGTTGTTTTAGGGAACATACATATTCATGGTCCATATTTTACAAGAGAGATGTTGCAATGAGCAGCAGCCTTTCTGCATACAAATCACACCTTGGCAGCAATTCTTGACCAACCTATATTTCTCTCAATTGACTGACCTGAACGATAAGTAATTTGTGAGGAGCTATTTTCCTGTCAGCTTGAAGCCTCTAGCTGCTGTAAATCATCCTGTGCATCCTGTGAATTGTATTCTGAAAATTACTTTGTCTCCTTCCAATTTATTTTATTGAACTCTGATGGCATGTTATGCATGCACTTGTGAAATATTTGTGAGGCACTGCACTGYCTGCCAGATGGAGCTGTCCTAAGACCTGGAGGGAACAGACCTATCTTGTGTGTGTATCCCAGCTCTGAATCTGCAAGAACAAGTTGGTTACTGTCTGTGTACACCAGATCGTGTCCTGAGAACATACATGAATGTGGGCAAGGGACACTGGTTATTTYATATCCTTTTCCCCAACCACGTGAGGTTTGCTCTGTACAGGGAGCCAATACAGGTATATAGCAAATACCACTTGCTGTTAATATGCTACACTTTTTCTTTTTTTTTCTTTTCCCCTTGTAAATAACCCAGTTGCAGAAAGGGCTGATTGTACGTTGTCTTCCCCTAGCAATGGGCTAACAGCCTCCAGCTCCTCCTGGACAAGTCTCTGGGCTTGACATTAACTTCTAGTACTTGTGTGTAGGCACACAGTTTGTAATTGGGATGGGGATGGGCTGAGCCTCATCCCCAATTGGCTASAGCTGTGAGCAGCAGGTGAGCAGCACTGACAGCAACGAGCCATGGAGTGCCCAGGGGCACTGACCAACCACCAAAGGGAGCAGAGGGCACACAGGTGCAGTGCATCAACAGGAGGGGATAAAAGGCTGGGCTAAAGAGCCAGAAGGGCAGTTGCTTGCAGCCTTCTCAAGTGATCTGATGTTACTCTGTATGGGCAGATACCTGCCCGAAGCCTTCTGAAGTGGTAAGGTGTTGCTCTGTATGGGTTGAAAGTTTGTGATACTGTGTGGTGATACTCTGTGTATTGTGGCTGTCTCAACTGTGACATGTGCTGCAACACTTGTGGTCTCTCCAAATTTGGTTATTTTTACATGCTCTTCCATCTGGAAATACAAAAACATCCTTGAGTGTTTTTTTCCCCAGAAGCATGTACGTGTGTTCTTACTTGTTTCTTGGGGTTTTGTGAAACTTGTCTTTACAGCTCAGAGTTGTGATATTTGTGCTAACAGGAAAATGTCATCATTTACATGGATTCTGRATAGAGTCAGTCCAAAATGATGCAGACAGTGACCCTGTCCATGCGGTTGGGCTAACTGCAGTATGGTGTAGATACGTGGCCTGAGGGAACAGTTGAGCACAACAGCTAGAAAACACATGTTGGCTAAAACCATACAAGTTATCCCCTTTAAAACCTGCAGGTGTAAATTTAACTTTAGCAGAGAAAAATTAGACCRATTAGATAGATTCATCCTCTCCTTGCATCTTGTTTCTGGTAGGTGCTTTGGGAATCTGCATTCCTCCTGTGTGGGCTCCAGAGGTGACACCATGCCAAAGCCTCAGGTGAGAAGCCTCAGTCCTATGTCAGAGCCAGTGTTCAGTAACAGATCTTGCACTTGGAACAAGCTGGCTCTCAATCCTTCTTAACTCCAACATGCTTCATCTTCCAAAGGCACGATGAGAAGTGAAGTTGTTGAGAGGTGCAGGTAGCTTGGGAAGGAGATGAGGTCTCCATGCCAGCCAGGCCTGCTGTGTCCCCAGCCCACTCTCACTGCAGGGGCAGTGCCATGGGGTGCTCTGTCTGCAGCTGAGTGCAGACCATCCCTCCCTCCTGGGGTTCTGAGAGCCCCTCTGTGTCCCTATGCCAGGTAGGACCAGCAGTGGCAGCAGCAGCTGCCCTGACATGAGTCACAATGGGGCACTGCCAGCCCCATCCCTCACATGGGCAAGCAGGCAGAGGATGAAAGGCCTGGAGATGCAGTCCTGACTCAGCTGAGCCTACAGGAACTGTTTTCAGCTCTCTAATCCTATTCCTGTTAGTATATTAAACCATGAGCTCAGAGGGATGCTCATGGCTGGGGATGGGATGTGGGAAGGCACATATGAAGTGAGAGGTTGCAAGGAGACCTGAGGCTCCTGCATAGCCCTGTGCATTGTCAGTCAGGGCTGGCTAACACCCTGTTCCAAACCCATCAACCTCATTTTGCCGCTCTGCCTCCACTGCAGCTGTGGCCAAATGCTACACTGGTGTGAGGGGAATGAGAGCTGAAAAGAGACAGTTCAATAAGTGCATCCTCAAACAGTGAAAGTTTCTGTGTGGTTAATCCCTTTGAAAACAATGGGATTTTAAACACAATGTGTTGCTGTTTTGGGGGGAAGTGGCTTGGTGTCCCTGGGCATCTAAAAATATACAAGATATGACCATAGGAGTAAACATTGCTTGTTTTAGTGAAGTCTTGTGTTGTGACACTTCTGTCACAGAACTGATGTTTTCATCTTGTCTCAACCTCATTTCTGGAAACAGCATGGCTTTTCTCCAGCAGGGCTTTGCTGAGAAATGCCTGAGCAGTTATGACACTCCTGAAGATGTGTAGTTTCTTCTTTGATAGCAACAGATGCCTGATGAGGAATAAACTCAACACCTCTGAAAATTATTCTGTGTGAATGACTGAGAGGAATTGAAGAGCCACTCCTCACTTGTGTTGCCAGAGGGAACTTCTTTTCCCCTCCATGTGGCTAAATCCTTCTGTGTCCAAAATTTCTCAGAGATTCCCTTCTCATGTTGCACACAACCACCCAGCAGAGCAGACAGGCACATTGCATCAGACTGATGCACATCCAGCCTGTCCTCCCTTTGGGTGCCCCCAGCCTGGTTTCTGTGGGAGGCATTTGCTGTGTTACCAGCTTTGGGAAGCTTTTTTTTTTCAGTGCTGCCATGTTTTTGAGGTTCATGTGCTGCTCAGGGCAGCTGGGCTGGAATTGCTGTTTGTATGGTAYTCTGCTCTTGTATTCCTGACCTCACAGAGGGTGCAGAAGTACAGTCCTCCCATGGATCATGGAGGGCAGCTGAAAGCCAGATTAATTCAGGGAAGAGTTTAGTCTCTCATGCTATGCTCTGCCATGAATAGTTAAAATAATGAGTGTATTATCAAGAGCTAATGAGTTCAGACATGTTYTCAAAATAAAAAATGGGAGTCAGGGCAGTCCAGTGTGTGTGGTTAAACCTTCTCTTCCAACCTGCTGAGAGAGATGTGTGCTGGCTTACAGCTTTGAGGCACCCTTTATTTTAAAACAAAATATGAACAAAATTCTTGTTTAAAATTTGTTTTCTCTCTCAGCATCCATTACCCTTAGGAAATGCTGTGCATGAGCAGGGGAGCAGTGAGAGAAGGGCAAAGCAGAGAGCTGGTGCCAAATGAGAGACATGGAGCTGATCTGCTCTATCTGCTCCCTGCAAGTTTGTCTTCAGTCCCTTGAGACTTTGGCTGAGCATCTGCCAAAACCCTGTAGTTGTGTGGAGTCAGGAGTGGTGGCATAAGGCAGATTTGAGACACTTTTATGTCCATCTCAAACATCTCATCAGGGAGATGAGAGCAGCCAGAGTCTGGCATCTGAGCAATCAGATGTTGCTGCTACCTGAGAATGCTGGAGATTGCTGCCAAGACAGGCAGGGTGTGATGTGCTCAGCTCCTGTTCAGTCTGGTGTGCTGGTCACTGGAGAGGTGACCCTCAGAAATCATCTTTGCACTTCTTGACTCTCTGCTGTTTGCACTAGAGCTGATCCCTCTGGTGCAACTTCTGTGCTGCAGAATCCCCCCTGTAGGACCCAGCATCTGAGCCCTTTCTATACTTTCCCCCCCTCATGTTTTGGAACGGCTCCAAGTAGGTGAAGGTGATTCCTTCCAACAGGACACGGGTCAACCAGTGAAAACAAACAGAACTTCAAAGCAGCTATGCCAYATCCAGCTTCATCTGGGCTCAGCTGGCTTCTTTTCTTCTGCAGTGCAAAATGGATAACAAATATGACCTCTCTGGAAAAGTCAGATTTCTCTGTTATTATGAATTCCACTTCCAAATCCTCCTTTTAAGACGTTTATGATAAGATGATTAYTGTAAATAAGCTTCCCCTTTAGCAAAGAATAAATCATCAAATAGGCTTTGTTTGGTGAGATCTTTGGCAAAGGAATGTAAATAAATAAGCKAACTGAATAAACTTCTTTATCTGATGTGCTGAGCAGAAAAGGCAGCAAAGTTAATCATTTAGGAAAATAAGCTGGACTGCTGTGCTTTCTTCAATAATAGACCAGTGTAAGGAAAACAATCCGCTCTATCTCGCTGAGCCTGGACTTTTTGCTAGCATCCCACAGACCATGAGAGATCCTGTTTATCACTCTGGCAGCAGTGCTGTCTTGTCAAGGAGATGTCCTTCGGCCTAAATTTTTGATTTGTTTCTTTTCCTGTGGACTGGTCTACTTCCTGTCAGAGGTAGCTCCTCACAACAGGACAGAGATCTCTTACGAGGTCAGCTGTGGCTTCTCTTCCATCTCCTGCGAGTAGAACACACACGRACAACAGGCTGGATCTGCAGGGTCTTAAACTTTGGACTCCATTCGTGTTTCTCATCATATGAGAAAGTTTGCATGCGACTCTGCACGGATCTCAGTCCAATACCACTCAAGGAAATGAGTGTGACTGTTCCAATTTTCACCATGGTATTTTATTGACTTATGGATTTGAAGTAATCTGATGTAAATCTGCCTGGAATCTGAGCCTATAAGCCAAATACAAGATGCACAAGGTAACAAAAATGCATGTAGCTGCTGTGGAAAAGCAAACAGCCTAATGCAATGGAGGTTATTTTGGCATGTGGGAGCTGCATTACTAATTAGTTTGTCAGCAGAATATTTTGTTCTCGCCCCCATTTGTAATTGTTGGATATGTGATCACTGTTGGTGCAATCTGGCCTCCTAGAAGCTTATTTTCTATATTGTATTGGGACAGAGGGAGCACAAATAACACGTTCCAGTTATGGTTCTTTCTCGGTGAGAAGAGAGATACATATGGATAGGTTACAGAGAGCAGAAAGCAGCATCAGCTTGCTGAAAAGGGTGTTTGTAGATCCCAGTCTATGGCCTTGATATTTATTCTACAGATCAGTCTGTGGTTGTTTGATTTGCTATGTTGCATCTGTCATGCATGTCATACCAGTCAGTAATGTGTCATGATGCAGAATAATTTAATTCAGGGATTTTGTACCTAAAATGYGCTGTCCACAATGTCTTATTTGTGGTCTGTACATGACACCAGTTCCTCCTATTAATTTAATTTGAASATTTATTTCAGTTGTTATGCCTTTGTATGGCATTTGCTAGAAAAGTCTGTCAAAACAAAGCTGACAGAATGTCGTGTAACTAAGGATAGATCTGCTTTCCCATGTGCCTAATATGCCATTTCACTTTCATCTTGCCATGAATTTGGACTTGAGGTTGTTCTACATATGAAAGATGATGACCAGTCATTTTTATCTCCAGTACTCATCACGTTGCTCCCMTCTTTCCCGGTGCCCTGTCTTGCCTGTGTGCAATAAGGACAAAGACAGGAGATTTTTAGAGGGCTGAATTAGGTGTGGAGTTTATCAGTTTTCCTCTGTCTTTTGTTCATTTCATTTCCATGGAGAGAATATTTTACAATTCCATGGAGATGCCTTAATCCCTGAGAGATTTGAAGGGTTATTTTTCTTTAATGCATGTGAGATTTAAAATGAGATGGTAAGCTAGCAGTATTGACAGACATGTCAAGTTTAAATCAAAATGTCTCTCAGCTGTGATTTACTTAGTGATATATGTTGCTGAATTTTGGAAGATTTCATTTGGAACACATTATTCAGTGGTTTAGTTTATTGAATGGTAAATAGAGTGATGCTTTAATAATATTTTGGAGTTTCATGCAATAAACTACAAAATTTCCATAAAAACTGGTTAATACTATCTAATTTTCCCTCACTTTAGGGGACTGCCATCTGCAGAGAAAACCAAAATTCACAACAAAACTACTACTCTACCCTGGCATTTGGCCTGGCAGTATCYGTGTTTTTCCAATCGTTTTTCAAGAAGCTCTGATTTTGCATGAGGAATAAAGCCATATTCTCTTTCCCCATAAGACAGTACCTCTCAAAGAGGGCAGAAATTGTGGACAGAGAATTATCAGACTTTAAATTAGCAGTTAAATGTGGTCTGTATTCAAAAGCAATTCAGCCTTGAGATTTCTGAGAATTCATTGTCTCTCTCTTTTTTGTTTATGTGTTTTCTCTGACTTAACATCCCTCTCCTTCAAACTCTAGYGTCAAGGGTGATTTATGAGTGCAATTTTCTGTGTAATATTATGTAGCAATAGTTGGCAAATCCCTTCCCTCAGCAAGGGGATGTATTCTTCTTTGTCAGACACCAAAGAGGCACACAACCCTTGAATCTCTTTAAAAAGATAATTCTTTTTGAAAGGACAAATGCAAATCACATCTCATAATAACTCATAATTACTTATAGATATGTTACATGTACAAAAACTGCTCTGGCCACATGGAATTGGCATTTTYATGTGATGGATCCACTGGGAGTCCCTCTGACTGTCTCAGGTCCAGCTCTGTAACCAATCTCTTGCTCTTTGCTTGGAASAAGCTCTGCACAGTGCTGAGCAAAGCCTGGGAGACCAGCTGCATTGCTGTGCTGGGCACTGTTTGTGATGAAATTTAAGCATAAGATTAATGAAGGACTTTGGAGGTTTGGTAACTTTGCTGTGCATTTTTGCCTATTCTAGCGCTGAAGTATTTTTTCATTTATAGAGCTCTTTGAGTTGCAAGACTTTGTAAAATCTTATGTGAAATGTTGATGGCATCAGCCTTATAGTTTCTGTGAGGGCTCTACATTCACTCTGGTTCCCAAAAACTTAGAAAGGACTCAAGTCCACTAAATTATTGTACACAAGACGGTGATTCTTGTGCTTTTCTGCATGATTTGTAAATCTCTATCTACAATCTTTATGGGTATTTGCCAGAAAATCAGTTCACATCCACYCAGAGGCACATGTGGAAATTCTTCCCAATAATGAGTGCAGTGCCCAGGTTAGGGACAAAGAGGGCAGCCCTTTCCAGATTACCTGTCTGCCTTTTCTTACTTGGGACTGGGGTGAATTGAAGTATAGTTTAGTCCTTGAATTCTGCTCTGTTTCCTGTCTCATCCATTTTATATTCTGTGATCACTGCAGAATACATGTCCCTTGTCCCACAGTGGTCTGGGATTTCTGCCTCTTTCTGTGCTTGGCCATACTCAGCCATTAGGGTGTTACCGGTACTGGGTGTTGGCTGTGAGGGACAGTGAGTGCACTAAACAAATGACACCAGTGCTGTTGCACACTCTGCCATGAACGGCTCAGCAGTGTAATTTGAAAATTACCTGGGTTTAGCTCTTAAACAATGCTTGTGGGCACAGTCATTTCCAGGGAATTTGGATTGTTGCAGCAGTGCTCTGTGTTGCCATGCTCAAGGAGGGGAAGGAGAAACATCTCCTGGATTGCCACACAGCTGACCAGTCTCCCTAAGCCTATGAATAACTGCTGGGGATGTGTCACTGAAATAGGAAGTGTGGCTTCTGGTAACTTCCTATTTTAATGGATAAAATTGGGTACTGGAATGGTGAAATCTAGATGACAGATTGCCAAATCTTCTTCTTGCTATAATGATGCTCTGCAAACAAAAGTTGTGATTTGAGACTGTTAAAAGTCTCTTTTCTTGGTAAATTTTCTTATTCTGAGGGAATATCCAGTGCATGTAAAATTGCCCACAGTATTATTTATCATTTATCATTCTTCATGCATTTTTATAATTTCAGTCTCTTCAGTCTCAAAACCAGCTTATCTATATAGGCATGATTCTTCTCTCTCTTATGTTGTTAAAAATCAGAAGTAATTTGAATTCAATTCACTGAATCACATTTGTGCAACTCAGAAAAGTGTCATGATCAGGAGCTATGCAGATGCCATGGATTTAACCCACTGTAAAACTGGTGTAGGGGTCATCAGGATCTCTGTACAGATTTGTGGAGGTACATATTTGTCTGTGACAAAAAGAAATAAGTACTTAATAATCATTATGGGTAATTAACAAATAAAGACAATACAGTCAAAGGTGAATAAGGTGAACAGGGGCCTTAACAGGTCTTGTTTCAAGTTTTTCTGGACTAAGAAAGAACAAATGTGTAAGCATCTGGCATGTGTCAACCCAAAGATTTTCTGGCGTTCATTTTCTGCTGCTTACAAGATTAATTGGTGCATTAAGAGCTGGACTTGAGCTTCTTTAGATTGTTCATGCAAGATTTGCTGTTGGAGGCTGCCTGGGAAATATCAGCGTTCCTGCAAGGAGGTGTCTGGCCAGCAGCTGTGCCAGCGGTGACGCGGTGAGAGCATTCCCTGGGGAGCTGACGACTGATCCTCCTGTCCCGCGTTCCTGTCCTCTTCTCTGCCCTGCGTGCCGTCACTGCCCCCACACCCCGGGTGGGGTTCTGCAGGAAGCAGGAAATTCTCGGGATTTTCCCCTCGTGCACCCTTGCTCCTCTCTGCTCGGAGTGCCCCTTTCTCTCTGGGACGCTGCCCTCGGCCCGGCCTGCTGCCCTCACCGGGCCCCACAGCCGGACTGGGCACGGCCGGGGCTTCTCCCCGTGCATGCCGCCTCTCCCGTCCCCGCTCCCGGATGGCTGCAGTGCCCTCAGCCGGGGGGCTGCTGATCACATCCGCCTCTCTGCTCTCTGCAGACGCTTTTCTCGCCGCCTGTGCGGCCCAGATTCCATGGCCTGAATTCCCCCAGGCCGGCTGGCGCGGGGCCGCCAGGCACGGAGCCCAGAGGCCGCGGCCCCGCAGCGCGGCCGCTGCCAGCGCCCACAGACTCGGCCTTTCGTCCCCGGGGCTGGCCAGGGAAAAACAGCCTTGGTGCTGCTGGCCCGAGGGACTTGGCATCCCCAAAAGATCAACTCTGTGTTTGCTGCGAGGCTGACAACCCCGCTTCCCTCGCTCACCCCGGCTCCTGAGGGGACCGTGGAGGGGCTGCCTGGCAGAGGCAGAACAAAACTTGCTCCCCCTTTCAGTATCGTGTATTTTGTCCTTCACAGAAGTGTTGTGCCCCTTTAAATGTATGCAAGACCTTTRCAGCAACCTTCCTTCTGCACTCGTTGTCCTGCCATGGCTTTGGTGCTTTATTTTCTCTACTGCTGTGAGCAGGACCAGTACAGTGCCAACATGAAGGAAAAGTAAGATCAAATATCTCTCTGCCTTTCTAAAARTAAGACCTCTAGAGGTGATAAGAAAAAAGGAATATCACATAAACATAGCCAAATACATCACTACCTATGCATTCCAKGCTTTTATTTAGTCCATCCATCTCCAAAACTGAACTTTTGGAAGAGGAAGGGAAGTAGCTGTCCTGGTTCTTGGGGAAGGTGGTGGGGTGGTTAAAGCTGAAGGGAGAATCAGAARCACAAACTCTGTGGCAGCAGCACAGGTAATTAAAAACACCGGGTCGCTATGGGAACGCCAGCAAGAGCTTCCCCAACAAATTGGAAATCAGGACCTCATTTTCCCTGGCAAGCACAATGTGGATGGGTGGGAGAATATGGTGTATCCACACCTGAATTATCTCCCTCGACTGGGATACTTACTGCTGCCTCAATTTCACAAATCATTAACACCACACGGCTTCAGGTTATAGTGTCTCCTGATGCCATTTAAAAATACCTGTAAAGGGGATATGAGGCAGATGCATTGGGAGCAGAAGTGCCCTCTGCTGAACCACCTTTGGTGGAGCTGCGCTCCCATGTCTGCAAAATCATCTCTATGCACYGACACAATCAAAATGAAAATGATTACTAAATAACATTAGGGATTATACAGTAAGCAGGGATGTAAATAAATTTCCCTTTCAAAATACCAAAACACAATATGGAAAGGAAATCAAGGGCCTTTGAAGATAATTGTGGTCTGTACTTTGCCAGTRTTTTAATGAGACATTCTTACTGTGAATTGCTGTTAGTTTAACAGTGACCATGCCTGAGGAGATCCCTGGCAAGGAGTCAGAACCAGACCTTTAGATGCTGCTACTCCCAGCAGAGGGTGTATCTGTCTGTACGTTGAAGTTGTTTCTCAATAGCTTCTGAGCTCTGCAAATGATTGAGACCCCTCAAACCCCAGGTTTCTGCTGTCAGTGTTTGCAAACTGCCAGTGCTCTGATGCTGCCCCTGGCTGCCCTTSCCTGCATCCCATGGCTGGCTGTGGTGATGGTGCTGTCTGTGTCCTCCCCAGGTAACACCCTCACTGCAGCTCCCCCAGGCCCCAGACTTCAAAGTGTGCACCCTGSCATAGGAACTGGAAATCTCTAACTTGGGTGTTCCCTCTGCCRTATTTATATGACATAAAGTTGAGGCCATGCCATCCTATCCAGCTTTGTCATCTGCATGAGATGAAATTCYACATAAAAATACATTTATTGTTACCTTGAATGTTAAAATGTAATAGTTGTCAGRAAAAACAGTTTTAATTACTTGGATAGTGTATTTTGGGTTGCTTAGACACTAAAATTTATTTCAGAGAAATATTGGAAAGCTCAGATGAGGTGTCTGGTGCCATCTATGCAGGGTAGCTGCATTTGCTTCAGGTGATTTGACAAAGTGTTTAAGAGTAACAAGTGTATTTAGATTTTGGAAGTATGCTATTAATCACAGCACTTTACAGAACATTAAATTTGCTAATTAGGCAAACTTACTCTACAAAAGCAAATACAAGGTAAAATGAATTAATAATAAAAAAGGGATGTGTTTAATGAGTTCTGTATGCTTTGTAAACTTGCATAATCAAAAAGAGGATCTTGGAAACAGGACTTGCGAAGTCTGCAAAATATTTGGGGAAGCAGCATTTAAATAACTGAATGACTCTTCTAGTTGTGTTTCAGTGAGAAATAAGTGCTCCTAAAGCTAAATTGAGCTTTTGAAGTCAAATAATTCAATGGGATCAGCAATTGAATGAGTTTGGTTATTAAAAAGGCAATGCTATAGTTAAAACCAAAAGAATTTATTTTTCTTTTCAAATGCAGAGGAGCTATGGTGCTATAAAAACCTTAAATAAAATAATCCTTATTAGGGGATGAGATGTTGCAAAAAGGAAGACAAACCCAATAACTAGAAGCCATTAAAAGACAAAAAATATCCTGGAGTCACAGGAAATGCTTCAGATTTACTATCTGAATAAAGGTGAAATTGGTCCTCATGCATCCAATACTCCCTTTTGAAATGCAAGATCTCCCCTGGCTCCAGTATTTCTGTCCTGTGAGCACTGAAAGGAAGGAGACTGAGAGAAGTGGGACCAACCTGTGTAATGTATTGCAGTCTTTGAAAAGAATTGTCTTAACTCGTTCTGAGAAGAGAAACTCCACAATTTGGCACAGTAAAAGGAAAATTAATAGAAAAAAACCCTGTATCTTACAGGCACATTCTGGAACACAGTACATCCTGGAAATAGGAATTCACACTATTTATTTAAGTGAAAGATCTCTGACTGGCTTGGAGCAGGACCTTAACTAATGCAGAACAGCTTAAATACCAAATAAAAAATGATGCTTGGATTAAAATATTAGAAAGTCTAGGTAGAAATGACCTCATCTTAGTGAGATTGTGACGTGAATTCACCCAAGTTTAATGAATCATTTCCTGAGCTGGGCTCTGGCTGGTGCCTGACCACCCCAGCAGCACATGGCCCAGCTGAAAACCAAGTTTCCTGCAGAGGTTTCATGGGGCATGACCAAAAAGGCAAACCAGCTGAATTTCCTGAGACAGCCCATGGTGCAGAGCACACCTGGAGACTAAACCGACACGAACAGAAGGGCTCAGTACCTCTCTCGTCCTCATAGTGCCCCTTTGCTGCCTTGGTGAGGGRTAAGGCTTGTGGAGGATGCTGGTGGGGCTCAGGGATCACAGATTGCTTTCTAATAAACAGATGGATTTCAAAAATTTGCAGCTGAGCTGCTCCTCCCCATGTATGAGCATATTCCTACCTTCTTCTCATACAACTAAAGCCTGAAGCATTCATTTTCTCTTGTTTTCATATCCTTTTTTGAAATTAAGTAATTCATTTGTTCTCATGATGTGCCACCCATTTTGTAGCAAATGCAAATTTCCCTCCCCAATTGTTTTAGTTTGTATAAAAGTCATGTAAACCAAGAGAGCAGCAGCCTCCAGCCCCAGGGTTGGTTTCCTGCTAATTTCAGATCCTGAACTTCCTTTGTGTGCCCTGCTGCTGACAGCCTGGGTTGTGCCAGCTCCTAGCTGGTTCAGGAAATGGTGGTGGGTGGATTTATCCATATGGAAAGGGTCGATGAAACTGCTCCAGAGCTCACTTGAGGAAGAGTGAGGTTTTTAGAAAAGGCTCTTGCGCAGGAGTGTAGGCACCAGTTGAAACAAACAATGGTGTGACAGGGACGTGGTGTTTGGCAAGAGCTGTAGTGGGCATCTCAGCCAGAGGCTTAGTGCTTCCCTTCTTGGATGCATCAGTAAATGGAGCTGCAACTCTTGAATTGCTTTAATCAGGCCATCACTGCCCAGGGATGAACTGGTGGAATCTTTCCAGAAACAATCTAAAAGTTCATGTTCATTGGGTCTTGCTCTGATCACATCCAGCCTTGCCCAGATCCTGCAATGTGTCTCAAGGTGTTGGTCCTTGAGATGGATCCTGTGGCAGAGCTGTCCTGCCAAAGGTCGTGGTTTGTCCACAGGTGAGCCTGACACTGTTTTTTTTTCTTTTTTTTGAGAAGATTCCCTTCAGTATTTTCCTTGCTATTTAAAACACTGACACAGAAAGGATACCCTGTGTCCCCGGGGTCACACACCCACATTGTGCTGGAGCCTGGCTTGCATCCTGTGGGATGTGGTGGTCAATGCTTGGGACAAGTATGACACGGGCTTCTCTGGGTTTTTAACAAATCCTCCTGCATCCAAGCATGAGGCATTACCCAGGCAGCCTCAGGTGAGCAGGAAGGGCCGGGGGCAGCTTTTGTGTCTGGAAAAAAATGTTCCTTGGTGCAGCTTTGGGACCTGCAGAGACTTTGCTTTTCTGTGGCATTTCTGGCCTCCACAGGGAACAGCAGTGCCTGCAGCCCTCCAGAGTGTGTGTTTCTGTCCTTGTGGGTGCTGGGGCACAGCTGGGATGCCCGACACCGTGAAACAGCTGAATGTGGCCTTGATGCTGGTTTGGTGCTGGCCCTCGGGTACCACCCCGGCACTGACCGGGCAGGGGGGATCCTGCCCCCAGCTGGCGGCTCCCTGTGCTCCGTGACCCCGCACTGCCAGCAGCAGCGGCCTTACAGAGCCCYGACACCTCCTACGTGCTTGGCAGCAGCTTGAGCCACCTGCAGAACCGGAGGAAAAAGTTTCAGCTGTGGTGAGGCAGCGTCCCATGGAGAAGGCTCCTCTGAGGGGGGTGCACCCTCCCAGGCAGCGCGCAGCGAACGCCACGGRGAGACCGGCACCGCTGCCCCAGAGCCCGTGCGGGCCGGGACACGCCGGGCTGTGGCAGCAGCGGCGGGGAGGCGCTGTCCCGGTCACCACAGGCATCCAGGTGGGACGTTTGCCGTGCCAGGTGGGATCGAAGCTGTGCCCGGCGATGCCGTGTCCGGGGGATTCCGTGCCCGGGGAATGAATGCCGTGCCCAGGTGAGACGGATGCCGTACCCGAGGGATGGATGCTGTGCCCGGAGGATGGATGCCGTGCCCAGGTAGGATGGATACCACGCCCGGGGGATGGTTGCCGAGCCCGGGGGTGCCGTGCCCGAGGATCGGCGCTGCCGGGCGGGTCCGCGCGTGGCCCCCAC